>JAZKJV010000440.1:0-246894 GCA_037367405.1 Ottelia alismoides | reverse complement strand
TGTCCTGCCATTAAGATTTCCCACTAGAGAATGGATGCTCTATTCTGCCTCCAACTCGTCGTACAAAGGTGTAAGTGTATCCGCGTTGAAGCCCAGACCGACTTCACTATTTTGAGAGACAGGGGCTTCAATCGAAGTCCTTTGGTCGGTAGATCCTCCCGGATTGGCGGAGACCGGAAAAGCAACATCACTTCCAACTGGTTGCATGCACATGGGCATAGGTTCAACTTGAAAAGCCATTTTCAGAAACCACATGTCCGGGTTTCCTAAGAGAGCTTGTTTGTAGGGGAGATGACTTGAAAGGGGGCATGAGATCCGAGAGATCTTGATGTGAAAGATGGAGCTCCAAAAAGATATGGAGATCCGAAAGGTATTGGGATTTGAAAGGTGTTGGGAATCTGTTAGGATTGGGAGCCAACATACCAATGCTCGGGTTCGAGAGATTTCCACGTTGCAAAGTAAAAAGGGTCTCGAATGTTTTGTCTCACGGGGTAGCCGATGCTTTGTCTTCCACACTTTTGGGCGCTACACCTGACATGATCCTTCGACTTCTGCTGACACTGGCACGGTCGCCTTCTCCAGTACATCTCTGGTGCACATCCAAACGGCAACATTGGAAGATAACGCCGATGGCCTCCGACGATCGTAGTGACATTGTAAGGGAAGTCAACGATGAGATGAAAGGAAAATCTTCCAACCTTGAGTCTCAATAGACAAAATCCTCACGCAGTTAGAGATTTGAAGTTTTGAAGACAACTTCTGTTGGATGCTCATCACTAAGCCCATCCTTGATGATCCGAACCAGCTTGCCAACATTCTCCAAAGATCTCTCGGCGCTCTTCCTATCTCTACAGGTGAAGGGGTCCCTTGATCTGCACCAATTTCTTGTCAAGAGACTGTATAGAGCCATCTCTAGTTCTCGATCGCCGCCAGTAAAACTGCCTCCCATACGACTCACTCTAGCGCAAGAGCTTTCCAACTTCAACCTCAGATAGTCCTCTAGCGCATACCTGCCTATCGTTTAGAGCCATCACATATCCAGTGAAGCAATCTCCGATGACTTCACTGATGCTCGTCATGGCATCCCAGAGGGAAATGGGAGCCAAGCAGTATGCACCAATAAGTTTGAAAGAAGTTTCTTAATTGTGCCAACGTATGGGAATATCGGCTGAGAGACTTTCGTCGCTGTGCATGAGAACTGATGATGTCCTGACATTCCACACACAAGTAGATCACCGGGTCTCTACAATCTCTAGCGAAATGTCCTTGCCCCCCCGCTTTGCAAACACCTACCCTTGAAACGAGAAAGAGCCGGGCCATGAGACAACGATGCATTAGAGGATCTTGAAGCCCTTTGCTGCACTGAAGAATTCACCTGCTTCTTCCTTATTACGAGCATTGTTTAAAAAACGCGCCTCGAGGCGCTGGGGCGGTCGAGGTGAAACGGGGCGGAGGAAAATGTCTGAGGCGACCGCCTCGGACTCCCTGCTTGAGGCATGAACCTTAGATGTCCGAGGCGATCGAGGCGAGGCGCAAGGTGAGGCGTTTGGGGTTATTTCAAGCATTTTTTAAAGTAAATAATTAGTCCTATTAGTATTTTCAGATGTTTATAAAGGTCTAGTTGTTGAGTATATATTTATGCAAGATGAATGTTTAAATTTAACCTCTTTCACATTCATATTTACCATTAATGTGCCCAATTATTTTAGTGAACTCTTACTATTACACCCTTAAATATATTAGAATCTGTGTGTAAATTCGAATACCCATATAAGAAAAAAAATTGGGACGGGGGTGTTGCCCCTTGCAACCCCCGCAAGTGGGGGCCATTCTGGGCCCCCTACCCCCCAGGCTCGCTGACCGGGCAACGAGACCCCCGTACTGGTAGGGTATGGTGGCACAGGGGGGGCATCAAATCATTCATCTGGGTTCAGTAGATCATGCGGTTAGGATTCAAATCATATGATTCATATCGACAATTTGGATATCTATAATGACAACTATAGCCAATCCCTTTTTGATAACTATTTTAGTGATAGTTATAGCCAATGATTCCCTTTTGACTGGGTAGAAGTTTAGTAGAAATGTTTATGGCATTGACATATACTTTTTTCGCATGTTTTTATCTTCATAATATCATCATATATTACATTGTTATATATTATATGTTTGTCAGATTACTTTAGCTCACCAAACTGAGGCTTACGCCTCGACCGCCTCAAGGCTACACCTCGCCTCGCTTACAGGGAAAATGCCTCGTTCCGCCTTTCATTTTTTCAAACCTTGATTACGAGCTTTCAACCATCATCAATTTCTCGGTCTTCCTTGCATCCACTGACCATCTATATGAAGCAACCTCCATACTTTGAGGCTTCGGGTTAAGCCGGTGTTCGCAATTCACAAAATGCATTTCACTTTAATTAAATTTTATTTAAATCTAAATAAGCTGGTGTTCACAGTGAAGGCTCCAGGTGAAGCGGGTGTTCACTTTGTTTAAATTTTATCATTCAATCTCGAAATATTCTTTATTTAAATGTAGAACATCAATAATGAGTTATTTATAGTAATAGAAAAAGGCTGACTCAAATTTTTTTTTTTATAAAAAAGGCAAACTGATGGAAACCTGCATTTTCCCTTGCGTACTACATAAGTTCCTTGTGGATCCCTCCTCGGATTTTACCCTCAACAAAGAAAAGAGGGTGAAATCCCGAGGAGGGATCCACAAGGATTAAATTAGATTTACGAATATAACTAAATGAGCGTCCGGAACATGCTTCAAAAGCATCAACTGCAGGTTTAAGAAAAGATACAAGAACATAAAGGGGGATGGGAGAAACTAAGGGTGCGTTTGATTCGTGGGTTATCTGGGGGAGGATAACCCGTTTTGGTGTTTGGTTGGTGGGTTAAGGGTTGGGAGGGTTTGTGTGATGTGATTGTATTGAAACTTGAAAAAGTAGGTAGTTATTATGATATGATTGTATTGAAATTTGAAAAAGTGGGTAGTTGTTGTGATGTGATTGTATTGAAGTTTGGAATAGTGAGTATAAGTTGAGTATTTTATGATTTTTAGATAATTTGATGGTATAATATATATTTTTTGATGGAAAGAAACTGGACCCCACTAGTGGGTTATGAATATGGGTTTTGGGGGGTAATCCACCCAAAGTGGGGGGTAACCCCCCAACCATCCCCCCTAAGTGGTGGTTTGACAGCAGTTGGAGAAGTGGGAGGACCCCATGGGTGATCTGATGCGTGGAGGTCTGACGAAAGAGGAAAGGGGTGAATGGGTCTCATGGAATGTACAAATAAAACAAGATGCTGACCGAGGTTTAAAAAGTCAGATTGGACCAGTTGGTCGAATCGGTCCTATCGAGAACCAAATCCGATCTGATCAGTTAAGCCGGATCCATAAAAGAAAGAAAATAAAAAAAACGGATTCGACCAACGTAAAATTACAAATAACAAAAAGCGACATTCAAATTTATGGAAAAAGAATAAATTTTTGAGTGTCCATATTTACGATTTGACACCTTTGTTTTCTTTAAAAAAACTTTATAAAAAAAGAGAGGTAAATTCTAACATTTTAGAGGAGGTGGAACTTAAAAATAGAACGGATATATATCCGAAGATCAAAATATTCCGCATGACATAGTTCCACGAGGGCATAAATTTCATGTTGTGAGCGGTTTCATAGCATGAGTTGTTGTGCAATCCCTATGCCTTTGGATCATCCGCGGCTGGTCTAGATTCAAAATCACGACAAACCCTTTTGAGCAAGGAAGTAGATCCTCCGTTGTAAAGCAGAGGACTGCTGTAAATCTGGCCTGCTCCCGGACCGTTCAATCTTGATCGAGCTGTTCGTACGGTAATGACCCACAAAAACTTTAATTTCGTGAAAACCGCTCGATCAATATCGAACGATCCGGAAGGGGGCCGTTTACAGCAGTCCTCTACTGTACAACAATTGTACAACAGAGGATCTGCTCCCTTTGTGAAACCACTCGCATCTGGGAATCCGTGCTGAACAAGTAAATCGATTTGACGATATATTGAACGAGAAAAGTTCCCTAGCATATAGTAAAAAAATACATGCAGACGTGTATAGCAGATAGCATATCAGCAAAAACACAAGAGAAGTTGAGAAACTTGTACTCTTCCAATTTTTGGATTGAAGAATCAAGATGGAAATATTACTTCCTCACATTTGACTCCAGCTCCATTATGAATGCCAATGCATCTACCACGATTAAAAGTGCAAAGGAGCCAACGAGCACCCCTGCCCCAACCCCTGTTGTGGTTGGAAGTATCTTCCATTTGGTCGACTGTTAACCAACACAAGATACCACCGTTACACATCTATTAATCCATGCAATCCTATTGCCTGGAAAACTCCTTCGCTCTAAATATGCCCAAGGAAAAGGAAGTGTCAATCTATGCAATCATATGCTTTGGAGAAATCTACCTTCCACAACACACCCTTTCCATGTGACCTCTGCCAATCAGGCACCATCTCTGAGGCAATCACTCATCCATCTTCCATGTGTCTTCCAAGTACGAAAGTTGTCTGCTCCGAGAAAATAATGCTGCTCAACACGTCCTGTGGATGGTTCACTAACAGCTTGGCAACGACAAGATAGATCACATCGGACAAGGCAATTGGTCTGTACTCTTCAACTCTGGTCGACACCTCTTTCTTAGGCAACAAGAAAAGAAGAGTCTTGTTCAACAATTCAAACCCAAAGTTTCCCCTCTGAAATCTTGCAGAACCGCTATAACATCTTCCTTAATCTCCCAGAACTAGCTAAAGAAGAAAACAGAAAAGCCATCGAGGCCAGGTACACCATCCGCACTAAGCTGTCAAACTGCCCGCATGTCCTCATCCTCAGTAAACAGGACCACCAAGGAGTCTGCCTAGGAAAAGATCACCTTGACCACCCGATCGTGCCAACCCTAGCTATGGTTCAGGAAAGCGGTATGCATATGCGTTCGGACTGGTCATCGAATAGTGATTAAATGATATGTGACGGCATATGCGGGGTATATGCGGTTCTACACGGCTTTATAGTTTTTAATTTAAAAATAAATAAATGTCTACAAAAATACTACAATTGAACTGAAATGGTTTATATTATAAATAGAGATTTTCAATTTAGAAGTTAGAACATTCTTCATTGATAAAAAGTCATATTTCACAATGTGAATATGTAAATACTTGTTCCTATGATCAAAAAATTACAAAAACAGTAATAAAAATATGCTGACAACAGTAAGATATTGCAGCAGTAAGGTGTCCAGAGAAAGGAAATTAGGTGCTTTAATTTTTTAATAATCTAATCGATTCCGAGTAGATTTAATTGGACCCAAACCACTTGAACGGCATATGCTGCCCGAATATGCTCGTGGGCATATAATGCCATGTTTCAAGAATGCGATGCGGGCGGCTATGGACCCGCATAGGCATACACGGCCGTTTGGATCGGTTTCCCGAACACTGACCCTAGACCGCATGGCTAACCCTTCTACTATGAGCATGCATGAAAGTGGGCCTGTAGCGCCCGCCCCACCTCCAGGTCACCCTGCACCTGGACCCCGTCGATCGCGAGACAATGGATATGGTTCCCTCTCCTGCCACATGCCATAGATTGAAAGAAATGTGTATTAGTGTCTCCTTAATCCAGTGTTGTTGTGATCGTTGGTGCCATTCAACTTCCTTTTTTCTTCCAACTGCAGCTCTTGCATCTGCCTGGCCCTCTTAGCACGATTTCTTCAGTCGTAAACTCTCGCTCATCTTCTAAGGAATCAAGTCCTCATCTCCTCTTGTGTTGTTGTTCTTCTACTCCGACGTTGATCTCGTAAATTTCTGTTCTTCTCCAAGAGGTGTCTCCTCAGTGTTGCTATCATGGTTGCCGACTGGGTCTTTCCACGTCTTGGAAGCCAATCGAATACTCAACAATGAAATTTGTCGAACCCCCGAAGTGCATTATTTGATTCTTATTTCTTTATACTTGTGTGAATGAACGTATTACTCCTCAACTACCAAATTTAGGTTGCTGGTCATTTTCATTGCCTACAATCTGAAATTCCTGAGAGGACCTAATGTCTAGATGTGGAATGCCACATTGGAGAGTTAGCCCTGAAGGGAGTACTTGTATTTCGTAGTTTTGCTCTATAATTTATTCAAAGGAGCTAATATTGTGATCGAGGTTTGCCAATGGTGGACAGCTTTCTCGAGCCTGTGTGGACCTGTTATATTTTCCTAGATTTTTGGATCTAATCGTTATTTTCTATTCCCAAGTTGGTTTATTATTGAGGGCTGATATTTGCAGCAGAAGGTACTTCTTTGCAAGTATGGGACATTCTTTCTCCATGTGTCGCTCGTAATGCATGACCTAAATTTAAGCTTCACATTTCCGGAAATATGATAGGAAGAGGATTAGTTCAGATGTCATATGTGAAAGTTTCAGTAAACCTTTTTCCAGAAAGATTGCTCGCCTCCTGCATATACATTGTCGTTGGGGTTTGTATTGTAATTGAAAAAAACTGTCTACAGTCGTCTTAACTTGTTTTGTAACATTCTCTTATATTATACTATAAAACTTGCAACTTGTGCTCTTTTGAAGAGTAAATATACCGATTTTTTGCAGGCAATTTTAGGAGGCACAGTTCGAGTTCCAACTCTGACAGGCGATGTCGTTCTCAAGGTTTGTTGGAATTGAACTTTCTTTTGGGTATAGAGTAGATCTATTATACTTTTCAATGTTTTCATTTTTGTAGGGTGTGCTTGTGTTGTGGAAATCTACATTAATAGTATTGGTGCCCATGATATAAATATTAACTGAAATAGAATGCGGGATCTCGGATTTATACTAGAGTTGAATTCTTGTGCACTGATGTGGGATTTCAAACAATTCATTGATTATATAAACTAAACATCCACAACAACCCATCCTTGACCCATTTTAATCGGGGTATATTTACATGGATTTGTTGCCTACACTAAAGCTAAATTAGGTCATACATGAACAGACTTACGAAGGCCAATATCATTGTCAGTAGATTCATTTCAACATTTCTGTTGTCTTTCTTGGCATTCTTTTGCAATGATTTTTTCCCATCACACTTCTTCTGACTGGTGTACTGGAGAGCATCCTATGCACATGCTCAAATCACATTAGCGAATTATTATTGTTTTATCCTGTCTTGGTGTTACACAACCAATCTGTTATTCTTGCTGCTAGTTCCCCTGTTGCAATATATCCTCATTGGTAATATACCCATTTTACAGATTTCTATTGCATGATGATGTGGCTCAGTATGATGTCGGATGGCTTGGGCCTGATGCCAAGTTTTGGAAAATTTTCAGTGCACTCCTGACTCCTGAGAGAGAGAGGGAGTTTAATGCCCATCAGCTTAAACTCTAAGGGAATGGGCACTGGAATAGCTACAATATATCTATAATTCTAGTGTATATGCAATTACCGTTGCATGAATGATGCCACGATTAACAAAATACCCGATTCAATGACAAAATTGAAACACTTGTCTGTAGGGCTCCCATTAAACTGTATCTTTTGGTATCAAGGAGAATAAAGAGTTAGATTCTACTTTTTTGTTTCTATGACTAGGACATATAGATTTTGAACTTCTTTTTGTCTTCTATGAGATTAGGGTTTCTCCAATATACTTTCTTGCTATAATGTCTCTTTCCTTTTTTATTGTCCGGCCCAATTAGATAACATCCTCTGGTAGTGGAACATGCGTGCGCACCCGCGTCCGCACGCATGCTCTCTCTCCCCCTCTCCATTACGCATCTCTTTCTTCATATTTTTTCTTTACCCTTCCCTTCTTTTCTATCCTCATTATTTCTCCGTCTATCTGCTTCTTCCCATTGCACATCTTTTCATTTCCTTTTCGAAATCCAGCATAACAAGCACTTCAGTGTGTCCTTCCCCGAATCCTCCAAGTTTTCTATCCTCTCACATTTGTTTGCATTAAGCTCTATCAAATCATGGATTTCGTGCCATTTTCACAAATTGGTGATTCTTTTGAACACCATCGGGTTGGGATAAAGATAAGCCATAAGTTGAACTCCCTCCAATATGTTGCGATGTTTTTTTGGAAGAAACTGCTTCAACCTAATGTAGTTTTTATCTTGTCATTCTCAGGTGAAGGAAGGTACTCAGCCCGGCCAGAAAGTTGTCTTGAGGGGAAAAGGTGCATATTTCATGGGATGTGCATTTGTCTCGTTCTTTCCCATATTAATCGCACCTCAAATAACCATCATCTACCATTTCAGGGATAAGGACACGAAACTCAACTTATTATGGCAATCAATATGTTCACTTCAGTGTCAGCATTCCAATGTAAGTTTTGTGGTTTAAGCTGAATTTTTATCAGTGTTTCATTTTTGGGATATTTACACCCTCAGTAATCTCGTAATTACCCCAGAAACCCTGCGAAATCACGAATTACATGAGAAACCTCAAATATTTATTCCGTCTCACACCTATAACCCTCCGTTAGTTTCAACCATTAACTAAACCACATCATTGAGTTAATCTAACCTAACATCGATCAAATGGCTAATATTAAATCAAAAAGAAAAGAAGAAAGAAAGGGGATGCAGGGTGGCGCGCGGGGGAGCTGGAGGGCGGTGCGGCGGATGTAGGGTGGAGACGGGGGTCGGGGGCCTTTGTTGGAAGGAGCACAACGAAGAGGGGTAGGGGGTTGGGGGGGAGATGCAGAGGGGCGACGGGGCTAGGGAGCCTGGAGGGAGCTCAACGAGGGGGGGGGCTTGGGGGTCGGGGCCTTTTCTCGAGATGCCGGGGGGTGGAGGGGCACGAGGGTCGGGTCTGGAGGGAGCTGGTGAGCCGTTGCTGGAGGGACCGTGGCGGGGGGGGGGGGGGAGGGGGGCACAGGGGTCGGGGCCTTTGCTGGAGATGTCGGGGGGGGGGGGGGGGGTGGGTTCCGGAGGGAGCTGGTGATGCGGGGGAGGGGGGGCGACGGGACTCGGGAGCCGTTGCTGGAGGGGGGGCGACGGGAGGGGGGGTGTTGCTCGGGATGCAGGGGGCGACGGGACTCGGGAGCTGTTGCTGGAGGGAGCACGACGGGAGAGGGGGGTGTTGCTCGGGATGCAGGGGGCGAGAGGGGGGTGACGGGGCTCGGGAGCCGTTGCTCGGGATGCAGGGGGCGACGGAGGTGGAGGTGTGTTGCGCTTCATTGCGACGCAGGGGGCGAGAGGGGGGGGGGTTACTGGATGGTGGGGGGGGGGCTTTGCTCGAGGGCGCGCAGCGGAAGGGGGGGGGGGCACGATGGTCGGGGCCTTTGCTGCAGATGCGGGGGGGATGCAGGGCGGCGTGCGGGGGAGCTCGAGGGCGGCGCGGCGGGGGGGATGCATGGTGGCGATGGGGGGCGAGGCCGTTTGCTGGAGGGAGCACGACGGGGAGAGGGGGATGCAGGGGAGCCTTTGCTGGAGGGAGCGCATGGACGACAAGTGGGGGGGGGGGAGAGAGATGGGGAGGTTTGCTGGAGAGCGGCACGCGACGGGGACAGAGGGTCTTCACCGGGATGCAGGGGGTGACAGGGGCATTTCTTGAGTGTGATTTTGTTCTAGGGATAAAATTGTCATTAACGGATGGAATCTGTTAAAGTTAATGGCTTAAATGGATGGAAGTTGGCACAAGGTTATGTAATGTAAAGGTTAAACATTATTCGGGGTTCTGGATGTAATTCGTGATTACGCAGGGTAATTACGAGATTACTCAGGGTTATGGATGTAAATATCCCTTCATTTTTTGAGCAGTGAGAATGAACTGAGAAATCTCAGAGATAAAATGCATTACCTTCTTTATTTCTAAAATTTCATTACAGGAACTTGACCCAAAGGCAACGAATGCTGATTAAGGAGTTTGAGAAGGATGAATCCCGGGAGGATGAGAAGGATGCCCGTGCAGCTGCTGCTGGGGCTTCGGGTTAGACACTATATGGTAACCCTGCAGCATGAGAAGAACAAGAATGCCAGATTGGATTGCTAACTAGTTTTGTAGAAAAGTAGGCTCTATATATTTATTATAATAGATAATCCTGTTTATTACAACATCTAATTTGCACATCAACTCAAAATGAAATGTCAGTTTAGCTCATTTACTGATCTCATATATACAGAACTCCCAACTCTTATGGTTGAGCTAATGCTGCAAGAAATCATAGTCCATTTTTTTAGCATGAGAATGTACTCGGCATTCCTCCCATCACATACTTTTTCTATGTTTCTTGTATTACCCGTTTTGGGCAGATAATTTGTGTAAAAATAAATTTTACCTAAACTTGAGACTCTTAAACTCACCGAAGGAAAGCTTTTGAGATGGATTCGAACATTTATAGCAGAATTTTAAATTGTTGTAAATTTTTGATATGATTCAAATGTTTGACATGTTCCTAAGTTTTGCAGAATTTTGAATGTCTTAATCTTATGAATCACATCACAATGTAAAAGCATGTGAAAAGTTTTCCCATACATTATGAATCCTGCTATAAAGTTGGATACATATTCGAATCCTGTGATAGATACAATACTGGTCAAATATTTACTATATAATGACCAATCATATCTTTGAGATGTAATGTACAAGGAAAGCATTTAACAAAGCAGGAGGAACTTTGGGCAAGCAAGATAAGCTTTTAGTATGGTAATCTAAATTTATAGCATGAATGCTCATGTTAGCTATTTAAGACGGCCTTAACCATTTGAGTAGGCTTTTTCTATTACATTTTGGTTGCGTAAATTCAACAACTTTGAGCCAGCGGATCTTGTGTTGATGGGGTATGCGATACCTTTTTTTAAATCCTTTTCTAATAGTAGGCCCGCTCGGTAATTTCGGGGCCGGAGGGTCCTCCTTGAGATTCGAACTCGAGTCTTTTAAGGTGTAGGCATATTGCACTATCACCAGACTACTTGGTATCTATTATGCGCTACTTGGAGTTTATATTCACAGTAAACAATTTGTTTCTCGTTTGTTCCGTACAAGACGTACAAGGAAAAGGATGTTTATAGATTATGTTCTCAGAGAGGGAATGGATGCAGGGCTAATTGATTTCCCCCTCTAGAAATTAGAATGGGATTGCTTTCGTTCCTTGTTGCTAATCTAGCAAGCGATGATTTGATAGGGATGCGTACCTGAATAATTTTTAAAAGAGCACGCGATTGTTCTTGTTCGGTGTAGGTGTTGATTTAAGATAGAGGAGGCATGTACGCTATTGTTCTATCTGGTTGGAGTATGAATTTTGTTTAGGAGAGATCTTCTGGATAATTTTGGGTTTGGATCTGTACTACCATGTAGGTTGTCAAGTTGGTTATCTATGGTGGGAATTGTAAGAGTTAAGTATTAAGTGATACCTCGCATTATCCGTACTATATATCATAGTAGTAATATCTTTAACCTACTATCGGCCAAATCCAAAAGTCATGTAGACAATCAACTGAATATCGAATCAAAACACTCAACCCTCTTTTATATTTGAGGCATGCAAAGACGGTAAGCTTCTCTCTTGTCTCAGGATTTTCTTAAGTAATTATATTTAGTTAAATATGTACATGTTAACATAATTAATATAGGCGCCAATCGCAACTCAAGTGTTGATTTGGTGGGTCAAGTTCAAATCAACATCTCAGGTGTCAATTTGAGGATGACCGTTGGCGCTCCACTAGAGGATGATCGTTGGCAAAATGGCCGTTGCCCCCTCCCATTTATCCATGTATAAACCTCCTCCCCATTTCCTCAGAGCTCCTCCCTTCTCAATCCCTCTTTCTCCTCATTTCTTCTTCTCAACCCTTTCAATCTCTCTCAAATTGCTTTTCTCCCATCTGGCTTCCGCTATTCTTATTTGAGTAAGAGTGAATCAACAATCTTTTTTTCTCGTAACCAATTTTTTGCAGGTTTTTTTATCAGTAGAGGAGAATATATTGTTGCAGATATTCGGTTATTTCTCCCATTATCTATTTACATATATTTGCCTGTTTTGAAGACAATCTTTATTCCAGGTAATTTTACATATAATTTTTCAATTCTAACTATTAATGAGATGTGCACATCTAGTTAATATTAAATAAATTTCGTTGCCGTTTGAATATGGATTAATGTTTATTTGATTTTGTTGAGAAGAGAGACGAATAAGATGTTTATTCTATAGAGTTAGGGTCTCTTATATAGAGAGAAAACCTTAGATAGTACAAGTGTTACGGAACCCGAAGGATCACAGGAGGTTACCCAACTCGAAGGGTCACAAAGGGTTACGGATCCGAAGGGTCACGGGTATTTACAGAACCCGAAGGGTCGCATAAATGTAAATATAATAACTCTAACACTCCCCCTCAAGCTGGAGCTGAGAAAGCTGCAGCTTGTAACAAAAAGAAAAAGTATACACCACATCTTCACACAATGCATCATAAGAACATATATCCGTTGCTGGTAGAAGACCTCGCTCGAGGACGGGTCTACGACTTACATGTCACCGGAACGTATCTCTGCCATGCATGTAGAGTCGATGTGATATCAGGTCACCGGAACGTATCTCTGTCGTGCCTGCAGGTCACCGAAACATATCTCTGTCATGTATGGAGAATAATCATTGTAGAAGAAGTCCAGCACGAAGTAGTAGTTGGGTCGTAAAAGAAGAAGTATACGCCCTGACGAAGAAGTCGATGCTCGGTGAAGACTGATGATCTGAGTAATAGTCTGGAGTGTCGATCTATCAGTCATGGTAAGGCAATAACCGTCTTGAAGAACCATATCTGACTCCCCATTTCTCCCATACTTGATAGAATAAAGAATATGTAACATCAAGTTGGGAGAAATAAGTCGTGGTGAAGCAGTGGCTGTAGGAGGGGGGAGGGGGCTCCAGGCAGTGCCAGCGATGCAGGAGGTGCGGTTGGAGCTACTAGAGCCTTGGGTGGCGTTTTGGTGTCGTTGGAGGTAGAAGCTGTTGTTGCTAGGGATTCGGACTGCCTTGTGCGAGACCATCAAATCTATGAGCGACACAGGAGGTCCAGCCCTCTCTCCTTGTTGGCGGAGAGAGGGCTGGTAGTGGCGGCGGATTTAGGGTACTAGACTTCTATCTAGGATCGTTGCTTTGATACCATGTTGCGAAGAGAGACGAATGAGATGTTTATTCTATAGAGTTAGGGTCTCTTATATAGAGAGAAAACCTTAGATAGTACAAGTGTTACGGAACCCGAAGGGTCACATGAGGTTACCGACCTCGAAGGGTCACAAAGGTTAGGAACCCGAAGGGTCACGGGTGTTTACAGAACCCGAAGGGTCACAAGCATAAATGTAAATATAATAACTCTAACAAATTGAAATATTCTAATGTCAAAATCAATTAACCTCTTAGAATGGAATTAATTATTAGGTAGAAAAGATAGATTAGATCATAGATTAAATGATAATTACACAAATTAAAAAATAAATATTAAAATCATATATCAAATTAGATATTAAATTAGGTATTTATCTTTGTATCATTTAATATTATCATGAATATAAGTGTCATGTTAAAGCAAAATGTACAAAATTAAAAGGAATTACATAATTTCTAAAAATAAATGTTAATACTATAGATTCAATTTTAATAGTTACATTTAAGTTAGAAAATGAGATGTTGTCATTTGAATAGCTATTAATTTTTGTATGATTTAATAATGTCAAAATCAATTGACCTCTTATGAATGGAATTAATTATTAGGTAAAAATGTAAATTGATCATAGATTAAATAATAATTACACAATGAGAATGTGCAACATCACTTGTGTTTTATCGTAATGAGATGGATATATAGAATACTCATCAGGTAAATATTGAAAAAATAACACGTTTATAAAAATCGAGTGAATGATTACATGCCTTTCTTTTTTAATGAATGTAGATAAATTGGATGCCCCGTGTCGAGAAATAAATCACACAGTTGCATTAGCTTTGTCGAAGTGGTCAGGTTGTTTGGTTGAGTAGAATACCACTTATATATTATGATGTTATAGCTATGCTTCCACTAGACTGTGTTATGCATCAATTTGGGATACGACAACATATCCCGCCTCTGTTGAGAGAATAAATGTTATATCTCGACGCAATAAAGAACGAAGTACTGACATCTTATATTGATCTATTCTACATCGACAATACGTGGATCGTTGGGAGGATTGAACAAACATCAATCTTTGAGCATGGGGATGCAAATAATGATGTCTGCATGCATGGTAGTGGAGTATAACAAGAAGGTATCCAAACTCAAATCCACCTCCTACAATAGCTTACCAATCACATGGGCCAATAGAAAGGCGTCTAGTATGTTGCATGTAATTAACTTTTTTACTATATCTATTAATATATTAAATCAAAAATTAAATAGGTGTATACGACTGCAAGGAAGGAACGATCTGGATGAAATTAGATGATCAACAGATTTGCCTTCGACTATGAAAGCAAAAGTTAAAGATACAATTACGTATTTTGTGACACAATCAACTTGTTCTTTTTGATGTATCGATTCGGTCAATATGACCAGTCGTACACGCCACCACAAGAGCAGCAAACCTTTGGAGCATCAGATTTCGTTAGTTCTTTAACGTTGCTTCAGATTAAGTTAATTCTCTTTTGGTCAACTAATTTTTATAATTATATGATGCAAATATTTGAACTATACTAGATATAGCGGGGAGGGGTCCCAACAACAACAATCAACGTTTGAGACTTCATGTTGCAATAATTTCTTTATCTAATTATATCAATATCAATTTAGCATTTACTTTTTATATATTGAATATAATACAAATGTTTTAGGTATGAGTTATGCGGGATATATCGGACATGGATTGTTACAAGAGCACCCAATGGGACTTCAGGTTGAAATAAATTATGTATCTAATTATCTCAATAACTCAATTTATTGTTTACTTTTTTAGATTTGAATATAATGCAAATGCTTAAGGTATGAGTTATGTGGGATATAGCAGACAAGGGTTGTCACAAGAGCAACCAACTTTTGGGACTTTAGGTTACAATAATTTCTTTATCTAATTTTCTCTATTACAGTGTTCACATTATTAAATACTGAATATAATGAAAATCTCTTAGGTATGATTTATGCGGGATATAACAAACAAGGGTAGGATTTGGAGCTTTGGGTTGTCATAATGTAGCTTTGGGTTGTCATAATCTCTTTATGAAATCATATCATTCTCAAATTTATTGTTTGATTTATGTGATATTTAATATAAGATAAATCTTTCAGGTATGAGCTACGTAGAATATAGCGCAATAGAGTCGCAATATAATGAAGCAGGCTTTGGAGCTTCAGGTTGAAATAACTTGTTTAATTTAAGGGATATTTACACCCATAACCCTGAGTAGTTCCATAATTACCCCATAAACCCTGTATAAACACGAATTACACTTGAGAACTTGAATAGTGCTTAACTGTTACGTTCATAACCCCGTGTTAACTTCTACCGATTTTTTCGTTAGCTATGATAGTATCTGTTAAGCATTTTACATTTTATACCCAAATTTATCTTTTATTTAGGAATGACCCCACCCCTTCTTCCCCCAACCTCTGCACCAGCTTCGGCCGAAGCCCCCTCTCTGGCAACCGCCTGGAATCGGGAAGCCCCCCCCAACACCGACCGACCGACCACCGCCTGGGAAGGCACCCTTGTTGCACCGTTCGCACTTCAGCCAAAGCCCCCCCGACCACCGCCTAGAACCTCCACCTTCCGTGCCCCCCCTCCCCGCCTGGAACCTCCATCTTCCGCGCTCGGCCAAAGCATCCCCCCGACCACCGCCTAGAACCTCCACCTTCTGCGCTTGCCCCCTGGAACCTCCACCTTCCGTGCTCAGCCAAAGCATCCCTCCTCCACCTTCCGCGCTCGGCCAAAGCATCCCCCCCGACCACCTCCTGGAACCTCCACCTTCCTTCCGTGCTCGGCCAAAGCCTCCCCTCCCTGCGACCACCGCCTGGAACCTCTACCTTCCTTCCGCGCTCGGCCAAATCCCCCCTCCCCCCGAGTCCCAGACCACCGCTTAGAACCTCCAACTTTCTTCCACGCTCTGACAAAGCCACCCCCCGGACCACCGCCTGGAACCTCCACCTTTCGCACTCAGCCAAAGCATCCCCCACCCCCCGACCACCTCCTAGAACCTCCACCTTACTTCCGCGCTCGGCCAAAGCCCTCCCTCCCCCTGAGTCCCCGACCACCGCCTTGAACCTCTACCTTCCTTCCGTGCTCTCCGCCCCCGACCACCGCCTGTAACCTCCACCTTCCTTCCGTGCTCTCCACCCCCGACCACCGCCTGGAACCCCCACCCCTTCCGCAAGCTTCTCCCATCGACACCCATGCCGCCTCGGACATCGCCTGCAAGAAAATCTCTGTTAGCTTGGATTGGATCTGCGAGTCGCTTGCCGAGGAAGAAGGGGAGGAAGAGCTGGTCGACGGGGGGTCGGGGTTGCTGGATGAGGAAGGGGATCTAGTCGGCGGTTGGGGGAGAGCTGTTGGAGGGGGGTTCTTTTTCTTTTTAGTTTTGATTTATTTTTAACCGTTGGATTGATGTTAAGTTAGATTAACTCGATGGTTTGGTTAGGATTAACGGTTGAAATTAGCAGAAAGTTATGGATGTGAGACAGAGTAATATTCAGGGTTTCTCATGTAATTCATGACTATCTTGGAACCTGGGGTAATTATGGAACTACTCAGGGTTATGGGTGTAAATATCCCTTAATTGAATGACTCTTTCCGGAAAAAATGTGTTTATCTTCTGCAATATTTAATATAAAATACTTATTGCATGTCGAGTCAAATACAGTTTGCAGAATCGTCATTTGCTGGTTCTTCTAGTCAATTTGACTTTGGACCCTCTCATCTCACACCACCTACTCAATACAATTCAGAAGTTCTTCAAGCCGAGATATTTGCTAGTGTTTGCCAAGTTAAGACAATCAATTTCCAGAGATAGTTCTTTGGTATTCCCATGATAATACCACAACAACCTCCATAATCGTCTCGAAGATCATCAATAGGAGCAAGGATCAATGAGCCTACATCGTCAGACCCACCATGACAATCAACAAGTGTAAGGAGCACAAGAGATCAAGTTACTCAACCAGCTGAACCTCAACGGAAGTCACAAGCTAAGTCGTATCCTCCTGGGCATCAACGCGTTTAGAACGAAATATCAAATAGAAGAAGCAAAAGAAGACAACACATGAAGATAGCCATAAGACGACAGGAGACGGTTGCAAATGAAACTATGGAGGAGGAGGTGAAGGAGGAGGAGACCTAAAAGGATTTTTAAAGAGATGGAGACAATAGAATATTGCAAAGTATTTTATTATATCTCTTGGAAAATTGTTATACTTCTATGATTATAATGCAATATCTGCATTTTTTTCCAAAATAATTAATGTTATAATGTGGAATGTTGAGCTTATGTATGTCATTGTCAATGTCTTGATATTTGTTTTCTATTTGTTATTTACATCATAAAATATAGAGATCTTTATGAGATGTTGAATAAGAGATCTACACTTATTTTAAAAGTATATTTACACCCATAACCCTAAGTAGTTTAGTAATTACTTCAGGAACCCTCGATAATCATGAGTTACACCCACGACCCTGAAAAATGCTCCATTTTACACCCATAACCTTCCATTAGTTTAGTTCATTAACTCAACCAGATGACTGAGTTAATCTAACCAATCAACAATCTAACAACTAGAATTAATTAAAAGTTCAAAAAAAGAAAAAAATCCACCCTCCCCCTTCCTTCTTCAGCCCCAACCCAACCACTCCCAACTCGTCGCCGACCCGCCTCCCTTATACTCCTTCCTTCCTCCCCTCTGCTGACAAGCTCATCTCTGACGGTGCCCTCCTCCTCCTCTCCTCCATATCCTCCTTCCACTCCTCAACCGCTCGCCGTCTCTGCCCCATCTATACCCTCTGCCCCCTCCGCGAAGGCCCCCCGCTACTTTGCTCACCTTCGCGAGCTCCTCTCACTCCGCTAGAAACCCTCCAAAGATGACCTAATCCCTCCGCCTCCTCCTCCACCACAACTCCCTCCCCTCCCCTCCACCTTACCCGCCACCCTTCTGTTGCTCCCCTTATCCACCACCTACATGAGATGATGCAGCTAAAGAGTAACTCGTCAGATCTTTTCTTTAGACCTTGATGATGGTCAAGATGAGCATCAACCAAAGCATTTTGCGACAAGGATGGGGGGGTCCTTATATCTAGAGAGTAGGAGGAAGGTAAGGAAGAGGTAAGTGTTTGAGGAGGAGGAGAATTTTACGAGGGCTTCGAACCTGAAAATGAGTTATGTAGGGCGCCGACCGAGGGAGGGGCTCACAGGGTTTTTCAACAGGTGCCTGGGTGTGGGTTTCGACAAGGGCCTGCCGGAGGAAGATCGGGGGATGCTTTAATGATGGTGGAGGAAGGGCTTCCATGGGAGGTGCTTTGATGATGGTGGAGGAAGGTCTTCCATAGTGGGGTGGGGATGGGGGGCTCCACGATGGTGTAGGATGCCGGCGGGGGTAAGGCTTTTAGGGGGGAACATGGGCTTGCAGGAGGGAGAAGGGGGCAAACTTCGACGAGGGCATGCGTGTAAGGGTCGATAGGGGGCGGTGCGGCTGGAGGGGCTTTCTCTTGGTGAGGGGTGAGGCGATTGGAGTGACTTCCTCTCGACAAGGGGCGTTGTGGGGCGGTCCAGGGCATGCTTCCTTCGAGAGGGGCTTGCATGCAAGGGACAATAAGCCTTCCACTCGATGGGGGGCAGTGTGGTTGAAGGGGATTCCTCTTGATCGATGATAAATCCCAAATTCCCCTTTAGTTAAGTTATCTTAAAATGCATTGTAGTCGGGCAAATCTGGATTTATCAAAGAGATCACTCAATGAATTATCCAATTAAAGAGAGGGGTCACTTTATTTTTTTTACTTGGACAAGCCCAAGGGCGAACTCAAGGAGGACACTTTCTCCTTAGGTTGATTTATAGTCGATCTAGAATCATGTTTTTAGATAAGCATTTTTTTATATTTTGAAATGTAACTAATGGATGAAATACAAATTTAGAAAATTTTAGGGACTAAACTGTAAATTTTGATCAAATGAACTCCAAACCAAATAAAACTTAACCAGAATGTGTATGAATACAAAACTAAGCTATTGTAGTTTTTTTATTTTCGGGTGCAATATGAATTAATTACAAATAAAATATGACTGTAGGGTGATTTTCACGCAAAATAATTTTAATAAATATTAAAACCAATATTTTCGAGAGATTAATTTTCCTAGATAGGTCTTCGTGAGAGACATCCTAAATAATGTTTAATTCCTTAAAATACTACATGTGGATTTTATTAAAAATTAATTATAAAAATCCACCACTTAATTTATTGTGACCTCGATATGCGTGTAAATGACATAAGATTTGGGCATAATGTAAACAACCTAAAATGTAAAACAACCTTAAATCTACCTACTGTGAATTTTTGAGATTTTTTGGAGCAACGATTAATTTATTAATAATTTAATAGTACACAGTGGATAAAATAGGCTATTTTCCACAAAGATATTTATATTATATAAAATCATGGCTCATAAAAATCGTACTCGACATCCACAATGATAGAGCATTAGTTGGTCTACAAAATGTAATTTTTGTAATAACATTTAATGACAAAATGATGTTCAAATGACAAGACAAATGCAGGGGTCTGATTGCTATATAGAGAAAAAAATAAAAAATTACAGTTAAGACTGAGATGCAATTACCTAGACTTTGGTGGGTGATTATGCAAATTTTCCAGGAGGTCACGTGCGCCTCACGCGCCAAAGGAGGTGGAGCTCTTCTGGATTTGCAGAGATCGGGGGGCCTGAACACAAATGTTCCCTGCCCTTACGTGTTCGACATGTTAGGAGGGGATGAGGATAAGCGGGCTGCTAGAGGCTCTGGGATCGAGATGGAATGGTGACTGGAGTGGGATCGACTCTAGCCCTGAGAGAAACCTGGAATGTGATGGTGGAGCAACTCATCCGGTGTCGAGGCCGTGTCGATGAAGGTGCACAGGGCAGCAAAATGATGAACGGTGGTGGTGGAGGACCTGATGGTGAAGCCATTGGAGGACGACGTGATTCTCGAGGTGAATCTGGTAGTGGGGCTCGCGGGCTGGCATCGAGGTGAGAGCTCGGTGTTGAAGGCAAAGGCTCGGTCGACACACGACCGAGCTGCTAAAGGACGGCGGTGATGGTGCTGACCACAGTGGGGATGCATGGCCCTGCGGTGGAGGCGAAGCTAGGAGCACGGGCCGAGGAGGGTGAAGGTGAGGGTGGCTAGCGATCGTTGGCTGGGCGCACACGGTAGAGGATCTGTATAGTGGACGGTAGTGGCTCGGCTGCAGAGGGCGGTGCGTTGGCAATGGAGGGTCACGAAGTGCGGTGGAGCGATAGTGGTTGACCTAGTGTAGTGGTTCGCTGGAAGTGCACGGTGGAGTGGGTTCGACCGAGGGAGGTGGGTGAGGCAGTGGAGTCGTGAATGACGATCAGAGAAATGTAAAGAAGGTGGACAGTGACAGAGAAGACGATGTGGTGCGGGTTCGATCGAGGAGTGTGAATGCAGAATAGATAAAAGATCGGAGAAAGGGTAGAGAATAGAGAAGAAGACAAAATTAACAAGAAAGAGGAACAAGGGAGAGAAAAAAAGTATCACATGGAGAGTCGTCTGGATGGCTGGAGCTTCGAGTTCCGGCTGGTCGTCGCCTCGAACCGGCAGCTTGAGAGGATCAAAGCTACAGCAAGGAGTACTTGTCACTCCTTGGATCTCGCCTAGAAACACTGGTCGTCTCTCAACAGTTCACTCTTTCTCTCGCTGTCATCGAGGAATGACCGGAGCTCGGGTCTCTTCCAAACAGTGGCAGATATGGAAGAATGAAGGAGGAGAAGGGAATAAAAAGGAGGAGGAGGAAGTTAGAAAGGAGGTCGAGAAGGTGGCTTGGGTGGCAGGTTGGAGTAGAGAATAAGTAAAAAGAGAAAAAAATAAAATAAGTAGGCTACTAAAAATAATGAAGAGAAAAGAAAATAAAGATGGAAGAAAAATATAAAATTACAGTAAAAAACAAAAAATTAATTATAAACGATTAATTAAAATTAAAATAAAAAATAATAACTGAATAAATAAAAAATAAATAAAATAAATAAATAAAAATAAAACAAAATAAATGATGAAAATATAATAAAACATGGTGACACGTGGCGGCTCCATGAGTTGCCACGTATCGCACCTAAAAAATCAAAAATTAAATGTAAAAGAAATCAAAAGGAAACAACAAAAAGGTCAAATAAAAAATTGTCAACACAAAAAGTTGGCCGTCTTGACGAGATCTACAACTTTTGAGAAGGATCGAAAACCAAAATAAATCATCTGTACAGAAAATATTTTTGGATAGTATCCTATAGGTGTAAAATATCGTAATTTTTTATCTTTTGCAGATTTGTTTGCATTTTAAAAAGATAAAAAAATCAAAGAAAATATAAGATAAATATGTACAACATAATCTATATTTTGTATTTTTAATAATTAAGAAGATAAAATGAATAAAATAAAGGGGGGCAATATACAAAAGCGTCCCAAAATCCAAGTTTCACATACTGACTCTGATTCTTTTGAATTTGGTCCTATTTTGAAGGTAATTGAACGTAAATTAATTCAAAAGTGAGTAGGAGTCAGAAGAGATTGTATGAGAGATATATTATTTTTAAGTCTCTTAATCTCAAACTAGGGTTAGGATTTTATTGGCCAATTTTACAAGTTACTATTTTTCTGACATTTTTCATTTGTTAGTGTTAGTAATATATACATTATAGAGTTGATTTTATTCAATTCCGAGTTAGTAAAAATAGATAAAATAAGGAAAATATGGTGAATATACATGTGATATTTACAAGTGAATTTGGCTTCTTATTTAATGCAAATATGCATGCTAAAATGTAGATACTAATTCTAAATGCATGAAGGAGAATGATGCAAAATAAATGGAGAAATGCAGCTAATTACTCGGGAACAAAGTTCTATTTTTGATTGTTAGAGTGATGAATCACAAATTCATCAGTCGACCGGGGGTTGATTACGAAGGAGGAAAGGAGTGGTCTCATTGAAAATATTGTAAAGTTGAAAGATAGAAAATGTAAAACATTTGACGGATATTTTCATAGTTAACGGAGAAACAGATGGAAATTACTCCTTTATGTAAGTAATTAAGAAAATACTCAGGGTTATATTATGTAAGAGTTAAGGACTATTCAGGGTCTCGTGTGTAATTATGAATTATCGAGGGTTCTTGATGTAATTACGAAACTACTCAGAGTTATGGGTGTAAATAACACTATTTTAAAAATAAAAATCAATATTTGTATAAAATAAACATACACCAATTTAAATTTTTTGTCTGATAGATTATTATTGTATAAAAATTAAAATAGGAGGACAGGGGAATATAAATGTAAATAGTTGAAGGTGTCCAAGCCCAAATCGGCACTTCAGGTGCTGATTTGGAGACCACACCCCATATCGGCGCCTGAGGTGCCGATTGGTGCCTGCATTTTTAATGCCAATCGGTGCCTGCATTTTTATTTTAAAAGTCCCTTGTCTTAAGCCCTCCCATACATTTTTTATTCACTCCTACTCCTTTCAACCATCAAGCATAACATCAACTACTAGTTATAGATAAGATCTACCTCCACTGGTAGCACCCTATTCCGTCCATAGGTGTAGCGCAACAATGCCATTTGTAGGTATGCATAGGCTTCTCTAGAGTACAAGTAATCGGGGATCAAGCTTCCATGAGGGTGTATATCCTTGATGCTGGCATAATCTTCTTGGGACCTGAATTCATGTTGAGGTTTGAATGGATCTAAGAATATCTTATGTAAAAGCCCATCATGAAAAGGTTGTTGTGGAAGTCCCACCCAAGGATGGTTAGAAATCGAAGAGAACTTAACGTTCTTTCTAATGTAACCCTAGAGGCCTCTTTTATAACAAGAGACACAAGAAACAAGTTCTATATCTTGGGAAGTGTCTTATAGACATGTCATAATGTCCTATAGTTTAAAAATATGTAATTAGTAAGATTTCCTTTATCGCATAACATCATACATGAAATGACAATCAAAGTAAAATACTATTTGTGCTCATGGACACATGATTGGAGATAATGTAAGTTGCCGACTTGAAATTGAGAATACGTGTAGGATCGAAATACTAATGGAGGGGGTGAATGATAGTTATTACTGATAATGGTCAGTTAAAAATTTCTATAGATATTTTTAATCATAATTATGTAACCTCAGGATAACAATCATCAACTATAAAAGAATTATTTGGAAACTCAAATGCATAGAAATTACGATCTAAGATTTATCGATTCGAGATTCTCTATCGACCTTACCAATCAAATAATTCACTATCCGAGTTATTTACCAGTGGATAACTCAACTGCTTACAACAGAGGTTCGATCAATACTAAAGACATTCCATAGCTTGGATCATATACTAAGTGTTGTTATAGTATAACCATAGAAAAATAAAGAGTTTCCAAACAAACTATCTTTTATAAGCCTACAAAGTCTATATGCTATGTAATGTATATCTTAGAGCGAACATGGACTACCTTTAGATAAAGAGTTAGAATGCTCAAACCCGTGATGACAACGCGGCTTGAAACCGACTCCAGGTCATTTGATCAATACTTTTATACCATTTCAAGGGGACCAAATCTCATGATACATGAAACACATCAAAAAGACGTAGGTTGAAATTCGTAAACCAACTCTTAGTATGGGAAAATAACAAATAGAGACTAAAAATTGCAAGAATTATCATAAATATACCTTTTGAGGTGCAAAACCTCTAATGGAAAAGAATTTCTATCGTAAGTCTGATATGTCATCTCATGACACATGTCTGTACGTTGATGAGACGTGAACCTATACACCTTCAAGATCGTATTTTCCTTGTATATTCCTAATTACTCTTCTCAATAATCTTCTTCTTGATTTTGGATACGTTGCACGTGACCTATCTTTCACCACCAACACTAAGAGTGCATGCAACTTCCTTGGAGAAAGTGGGTGCACTAATAAGGAGATGGAGAGAGAGGTGTGATACCGAATAACAGAGGAGGAAAGGTGGTGGGCGACTAGGGTTTCTAAGATGGGATCATAGGATCTCTCTCACTCCTCTTATAAGCATGATCTCAAATTTCGATTTTGTTTTGCCAGAGAATTTCACTGATATTTTGATCATGTTGTTAAAAAACATGGAAATAACTTTACAAGATTTATTTTTCAAAAATCAAGGTTCCCGATGTTCTCTAATCAATAAATAAGATAGAATTGCACATTTGTTAACTAATAAAAAGCTGCAATTAGGAGGTTTAATTTTAACCACATCATTTACAACATGCTAAATATAGCTATATGTGCAAGAAAGTATAATATAAATATGTTTATATAGAGGATATAGTGTTATATTCAATTGCAACTATATGTAGAGGTAATTCATATTTTTCATGATAAAATCACATGTATTTCTTTTACAGAGAGACCGATGGGAGACAGTCAACAAGCTTTGCCTTCTTCGAAACACAACATCCATAGACCTGGGAAGTATAACATTGCTATGCATAATTTTTTGGACCCTCTTAAGGAGCTCTACCACTTCGGTTGTCAAGTACCCAAAGATATCAAAATCGAAAGGGATAAAACATGTTGATTGTCAATACAAGCCTTCTCATGTTTGGCAACTTTAGCTGATGCAGCTTTCTGTGTAGCGCAACCCACAATAAAATCATCTTTTATCGGACCAACCAATGGAGTAACTCTAGTGAAATCATAGACATGCATATTTTCCTCCAGCCCATCCAAAAATTAAAACATCTGATTGTGGATGTTCTCTCTTGTGGATATGATCGGTTTGATGTTATGTAGTGATAAGTGCATGCACTCTTGAGATGAGATATCTTGAATATTAAAATGTTAGTTAGCTCAAAATAATTGTAATTAGCTTTATGTACATGACCTCCATCAGGAATGTGGGAGAAGACCCTGAAGCCTAACTAAAGACGTTAATGTTATTTTAGTCAGGTTTTGATAAGATTTATGCATCAGGATATGTTGGCATTGAAAGGGTCTATATAAACATTAGATTATTGCAAATAGTCATTTGTAATCTAACAATATATGAGACCATATTCTAATAGTAGATCTTAGGCATCTTATAAAAGGAAAAGGACTCATTATATATTAAAATAATGCAACACAGATAAGAAAAAAATTCAATAAAATTAGCCAATTCTGGGAAATTTACATAATTTTAGGCAAAAAAAGCTAAAATGGGAGTGAAACCATGGAAAACGAAAGCATATATGGTTTTAAAAATTGTGGATTACCAAAATCAAAATTTTACCAAAATTAGGTGAAATTTGATGCTTGTAAGAGGGTGGTTAGGGTCCAATCCTAACACTTAGCTTCATAGGATAAGGAACCTAAATTTGAATCTAAAAAACCTAATCCTTGGTCCATCTGAATCCAACTCATAGAATCAATTCATGATTAAAAAATCTTATTTTTTTTTCAATCCATGTAAATTCAGTCGTTTTTTTAAAGTTAGCACGATCTATTTTTTTGCTAGTGCATAACAAAGATATTAATTTCTATGTAGAATGGCTTAAAATTATATTAAACAAATAATTTTTTGGACCATAAAGGTAAATAATCCAAATACATTTAGCTTAATCTCCAAATCATTTAAAATTTGATTTAGATTTGTCAAATTGAGATTAATTCAATAAAACACCATTTAATATATCTTACCATGTTTCGTCATCCCCTTAAAATGATAGAACCATGGAATATAACCTATTAAAATTGTACCAACCTCAAGTATACCCGATATCATATATTCTACCTGCTGGAAGACCTTGATAATCCAAAATATGTGTTCCCACATTTCCCATCTCATTCCAAGTTACTCAAAAGATAACCCATTCAATCGTAACGCTGTAACATCAACCATGCACTTCCTAATAGTGCTTATTGGTATAACTAAATTGTATTATATTTCTTAGATTTCTTAGATAGGATGACAATCCGTGGAATTCATTTTATCTATATTGTTTCATGAGTTAGCTTTGTTTATTGGTTCATCATATAACTTTGTGATTATGGCTATATCATTAATAAATGATAGATTTATCATGCTTGAGGCGATTTATAAATATGTTAAACATAGTAGCTTAAAGTACTTTGTGATCCTCTTAATACCTCATTCTTTTTCCTAAATAGAAAGCTAAGATTAAAGATCATGATTATACTAAGTAACTCATACCAAGTTAATTTCACAAGGATAAACGATAAAAAGTAGAGATGAGAACCTAGTTGTTTGTATAACTGATGCACCGAGGACTCCTCCCCCCTGATGCATGATGTATTTTGAAGCCGAACCACTTTAACTTTTTTTAAGATATGGGACTAATCTTCTACTATGGGAATAGAGAGAAATAGAGGAATGCCAATAAGTGAATATTAAAATTAGTTTATGTGATTAAGTACGAGTATTTGGACTAATAAAGATAATAAACAAGGGAGTCATGAACCTCAGGGGATTTGGCAGATTACATGGTAGCTCAATACAAACCTAAGGGAAATGAAAAGAGAGTAGACACTATGGTGGCCTAGAATTACATATATACACGCCATGCATGTGGTGTCTCCGTATAATAAGGTTGCTTAGTCACCATGTGTACCCTCATAATGACAAGCAGTGCCTACAACCAAACTTGTGTAGCTTTAGTATGAAATAAGTTCAATAGTAGTCACTCAATCATATGTAATAAAGGGGTTCGAGAGTAATTTTAGACGCTTGCTGCAACAAGAATGTAGTTATACTTCTCTCGTACTTTGCAGTCAAAGTATGATTAATAACTTTGTGAATGGATTGAAATATAAATGAAAACTCCTTATTTATGTAGCCATACTATGATATGCTATGCTTGTAGGTTAGTGATACAATGCAAATGAATAATCTTTTGATGTGAACTAAGTTTCATAACATTTGTTAATTACTTATTATCATACTGTTGAATGCCTATCTATTCTTGCAAGTGAAATTGCATTGAATACTTGCCAGCTCTTAAATGCAATTATGTTATTATTGTTGTTAATCACTCGTTAAATGGGTAATAATTGAAGTTCCTTACTACCTAACACTTTTCACCTTGACATACACACACATTACTTCACTGCGCTATTTAACCCTGAAGGATATGGTAAAATCCTCAAGCGCATCACGGAAGCGTGAGCGTCGTATCAAATACGACGATGAACGACTAGTCGTACTAGTTGTTCTATGCAGAGGAATTTAAAAATTTTTATGCGATGACACTACATGATTTAAGAACGATTCTCGGATCGTTTCATCAAGAACCACAACAAGTATAAAGGAATACCTCTTGAAGCATGGTTGATCGAGTCTCTACGAAAAGAGACCGCCTGTCTCAAGTCCGATCGTCGGAGAAGAAGCTTCCGAGCGCGGGGATGAATTGCGTGATCCTTGCAATCCAACGAGTTGATCCAAGCACGGTGATATCCTGATCTCGTCGTACGAGATCGTACGCCTTCTTCACGAGCGTAGCACTCCAAAGAAGATGGAGATCCGAAGAACATCGAAGCGGGGCCGCAGTGGCGAAGGCAACGACGACTTTCTCCTCTAGGGTTTGGTGGACGGCCACCAAAGAGAGAGGGAGAGAGAGTTGACATGTGGGAAGAGAAGAGAGAGAGAGATGCGCTTCAAAAGCATAACCTAGAGAGCATAGTATGCCTCTCTATTTATAGGGTTTTGGGATCCATGGGTCTCAATCCATGGGACACATAAAATCAATGGGATGAGATTGATTTATGTTTAATCCAATGGTTAAGATTGTTGTTGGTAAAAACCAACAACTAATATTATAATTTAAATCAAATATATTTGACATGTCAAATATAATTCAATCCCAAATTAGATCAAGCAATTAAGGAGATATTAGTATGGAGATTACTCCCCATAAGGAAAGGGGGGACGGCTACCATATTCCTTGTGGGAATTGGTAGTCGTCCACCATGTCCTCATGGTGGAGGCAATCTCATGTAATATCATGAGATTGCATATCTCCATGAATTTCTCCCATAATCTCCAACAACTTTTGTTGTGGTTTATTCTTCAAAAATAATTCATAATCAATTTTGAGAATATTGCAATCTTACCATTGGATATTTGTGAATCACATTCACAACCCAAAACAAAATAGAATTTACATTTTCAATTAATTACACAATGTGTATCCAATACACATTACTAATTAATTAACAAATATAAATTATAATTAGCTCTCTTTAATACATTATAAATCACATTTATAATACATTATGAATAATTGGATATTGCTATCCACATTATTCTTATCCATAATAATTAAATCACATTTAATTATATTGGATAATTTCCACATACATCAAGATAATTAAATCATATTTAATTATCAATTTCTTAATGCTTAGATTTATGAAATTATTCTTAAACCCTTTCAAGAATAATGCGATTTCTCCGCGGATACTTGGAGATAAGGACATGGCGATTGTATTGTTCCACGTATAGTGACTTGGATATTGAGATCACATCTCAAATCCAGATCTCAGGGACCTCCCAAATCAATGTCCAGATTAGGTCACTTCTCTACTGAGAGGAGTCACTAAAATCCAAATATGTTTCATCACTCCCTCGGAATGGAAGCATCATGGTTATACAATCGTTTCTGATCACATCACCCTCAGGTATTCCCAACACCTGTACATCCTGCATATTGGAAGACTTATGATCATCCTGAAGATCTAGATCACTTTTTGCATTGTCTTCTTCAGGGTTTGATCACTAAGTTTCTCAATCTTGGTCTTTGGGATTTAGTATATATCATATGCTTTCACAAATCATATATCTTACCTTCAAATTCATGTCATACTTCCAAAGCATGACGACCATGCATGGAATTTGTTCAGTCCCAATACCTCATGAGTGAGCTCATGTCTCCCGGTTCACAAGTGAACCTGTATGATCCCTTCGAGAGATCGTATTACTCATATGTCCTTACATGCACACCAGCTCGCCAGTGTATAGACCTTGGTTAGGTCATCAACCTATTGGTCTGCCAAATGTACATACTCAAACATATAGTTGTCTCTGGTCAGAGGATGCATGCCTATGCTGTGACAGTATTCATCATAGGTCTTTGGTTATCTCGATCTCGTTAAGTCAACCCATTGACTCAACTAATCTGACACCTCTAAATCACTATTCCCATGCAGAGGACCTGCATCAAGAAGTCGGTCAGATATCAGTCTAATGAGAAAGGATTGCCATCTCCTACTCAGGCTGGAGATCATCACTTAACAATCATTTAATGATGCTTGATGAGTCCTCTATATAACTCCTTAGATATTCATGCAAGCATCAGCCTCTATGATTCAATCAATGAATCAACAGTTGTATGATTATTAAGTTGGCCATGGTACATAACCCTTATTGTACAGAGGGACCTTATAGTGCATTCATTCATTCAATCTCAGAAAGGGAGTGAAAAACAATCAATAACTTTTATTGATAAATCATTTATTACAATAACATTTATTACAGGAATGGTTCGCCTCGGGCTCACAATGCTAACAATCTCCCACTAGCCCTCAGAACCATTCACGAACAATCCTTAAACCCATACTCATTACATGCTAGCCGAAAATCTTCTGTGTTAGAAGTTTGGTAAGAGGATCAACAATGTTGTCGACAGAGGCCACCTTGGTGATGATGATGTCACCACGCTTTTGAATCTCCCGAATGATGTGGTATTTCCTTTCCACGTGCTTGCTCTTTTGATGCCATCTGGATTCCTTCACTTGGGCAATGGCTCCCGTGTTATCGCAGAGTAGCGGGATGGGAGTATCAGAGGAAATTACGCCAAGCTTCAGGATGAACTTACGCAACCACACTGCCTCCTTTGCAGCATCCGATGCGGCAATGTACTCGACTTCTGTTGTTGAATCTGTTGTAGTGTCCTTCTTCTTGCTTCTCCAGCTCACAACACCACCATTCAACAGGAATACAAACCCTGATGTCGACTTTCGATCATCAATATCTGATTGGAAGTCAGAATCTATATATCCCAAGACTTGGAGATCACCATCTCCATAGACCAAGATGTAATCTTGCGTCCGTCTTAGATATTTGAGTATGTTCTTTATTGCATTCCAGTGTTGTTCTCCATAGCAGGATTGGTAACGACTTACCACTCCTGCTGCATGGTAGATATCTGGCCTAGTACACATCATGGCATACATTAAACTTCCTACAGCTGATGCATAAGGGAATCCAGCCATGGCTTTCTTTTCCTCAACAGTTTGAGGAGCCATGTCTTTAGACAGATGGATACCATGTCTTAAGGGTAGGAATTCTTTCTTGGAACTATCCATACAGAATCGTTCAAGAATCTTCTTAATGTATCCATGTTGTGACAATCCCAAAATCCTCTTTTCTCAGTTTCTGAACAACTTCAGACCTAAGATGTAAGAAGCTTCTCCAAGATCTTTCATCTCAAATGTATGGGATAGCCAAATCTTCACACTGGTCATCACCCATGTATCATTCCCAATGATAAGGATGTCATCTACGTAAAGCACTATGAACACAATGGCGCCCCCACTAAACTTCTTGTATACACAAGGTTCATCAGGATTCTGCACAAAATCATAACTCTTTATGGTTTCGTCAAATATGATGTTCCAGCTACGAGAAGCTTGCTTGAGCCCATAGATGGATTTCTTCATCTTGCATACTTTGCCATCCTCAGTTATGAAGCCCTGGGGCTGCTCCATATAGATATCCTCCTCGAGGTATCCATTGAGGAAAGCCGTCTTGACGTCCATCTGCCAGATGTCGTAGTCAAGATATGCAACTATAGCTAGCGGTGTCTTGATGGATTTAAGCATAGCCACAAGAGAGAATGTCTCATCGTAGTCGATGCCTTCTCTCTATGTGTAGCCCTTGGCTACGAGCCGTGCCTTGAAAGTCTCTACTTTCCCATCAGGTCCCCTCTTTCTCTTGAAGATCCATTTACTCCCAATGGATTTTACCCCTTTAGGTGGATCCTCTAGGGTCCATGCACCATTCTTATGCATGGAGTCAATTTCTGACTTCATTGCCAGCATCCATCTATCCATGTCATGATACGTGAGTGCTTCATCAAATGAAGTAGGATCATTGTCAGTCTCACTTGACACATGGAATCCATACCTTTCAGGTGGTGCAACCACCCTCGAACTCCTTCGAAGAGGTATGGGTGTTTCATCTTTATTTATCTCTTCAGTTTCTAGTCTAGGAAGCTCGGAATCCTCAGGGGCTTCAATGAGTTCCTTTACTTCATTTTTGTCTTGACCTTTAAGAAAATCATCCTCCAGAAACTTTACATCTCTAGAGATAAAAACCTTTTGGGTCTCAGGGTCATAGAGCTGGTATCCAATACCATCTTTAACATACCCAATGAAGTAACACTCACGAGTGCTAGATTCTAGCTTACTTGCGTCCACATTCTTCGCATGAACCAAGCACCCCAAATCCTTAAGTGATTAACACTAGGTTTGGTTCCATACCAGAGCTTATGAGGAGTCTTAGGTACAGATTTGCTAGGAATCTTATGCATGATATATATTGCAGTCTCTACTACATATCCCCAGAAACTAAGTGGTAAATGTGCTTTACTCATCATTGAACGGACCATATCCATGATGGTCCTGTTGCGTCTTTCAGCAACACCATTAAGTTGGGGAGTTCCAGGAGGAGTGATATTGGAGACAATTCCATTCTCTTTAAGGTATTCCTTGAATTCATCTGAGAGGTACACGCCACCTCGATCCGATCGAATCCATTTAATCTTCCTATCGGTTTGGTTCTCAACCAAAGCCTTGAATTCTTTGAACTTTTTAAAGGTTTTAGATTTATGATGTAATAGGAAGATAAACCCGTATCGCGAATGGTCGTCAATAAACATCAAATAATATCGATATCCATTTCGAGTCGCGGTATTGAAGGGGCCACATACATCGGTATGTATTAGGTCAATAATACATTCGCATCTTGTACCCTTGTTACGGAAAGGCATCCTAGTCATTTTACCTCAAATACAATGTTCACAGGTAGGTAAAGATTGAACCTGTAGAAAATCTAAAGGTCCATCCTTTATCAATCTATTGATCCTATCAACAGATAAATGACCAAGACTTTGATGCCAAATCATATTTGAATGATTTTTATTCTCCCTAGATCTTTTAGGATTTTTATTAGCGGTTGTAACATTCATGACATGCTCATTAATGCACAATTCATAGAGTCCACCAGAAGTGTAAATACCATCCGTAATATATTTATCATAATGATTTATGACTAGTTTATTACAGAAAAGGAATGAATATCCACTTCTAACTAGCTTAGATACAGATATCAAATTTCTTCTGACTTCAGGTACATAAAGACACTCTTTAAGTACTAGGACTCTACCACTAGATAATTATAGTCGACAGGTCCCGACGGCGACTGCTGCAACACTTGCATCAGATCCCATCTGGATGACTATCTCCCCTTCTTCCAGATTTCTAGTTTCCTGAAACAAATGCAACAAATTGCATACATGAACAGAAGCACCATAATCAACAACCCAATTTCCATCTCGTCCAACGAGAAAACTTGTTCCAATAATAAAAGTAGATTTCATACCTGCTGGAGCTTTACCTTTGTCAACCAACTTCAGTTATTCCGGGCAGTTATGCCTCCAGTGCCCCGGCTTCTTGTAATGGTGACAGATGTCGGTTTTCTTCGACGCTATCAGTGTGGATGCATTGGAAGATAAGCCAACACCTTGACTCTTCTTCTTTCTCTTCTGGGTCAGGCCCTTCCGAGAACCTTGCTTCCGACCACGCTTCCCTCTGACTTGTGTAACCATTGCACTGCCAGCGAGACCATCTTTCTTCATTATGTCTTATGCAGACTTTAATGCAGCGAGAAGTCCAACATTCGTCAATTCCAACTTGTTCACGTGGAATGAAACCACAAAATTATTGAAAGACATGGGCAAAGACAACAGAATGAAGTCAGCTTGCATATCTGCATCCATATTTGCCCCAAGAGTCTCTAGCTCAGACAAATATCCAAACATTTTGAGTACGTATTCTCGGACTGAAGTTCCTTCCTGCATCTTGCAGCGAACGAGTTCTTTCATAATGTTTTAGCGCTGGGTGCGGTTAATGTCACCAAACATATCTTTCAGATTCTGCATTATTTCCTGGCATGTGCTCATCTCCACATGTTGCTTCTGAAGAACATTGGAGAGAGAACCTAGGATATAGCATCTTGTCAAGACATGATCTTCATCGTACTTGTCATTGTATGCCTTTTCTTCCTTCGTTTTAGGGCTTTCATGCTTGTCTTCTGAGAGCACATAACTTATGCGCTCAACCGAGAGAACAAGCTCCAAATTACGGATCCAATCCGAGTAATTCGGTCCGGTCAACTGGTTGACTTCCAGAAGCCTGCTTAGTGGGTTCATGGACTTCATTTTCTGAAATTAAGAATGCACTATATTAGAACATATAATCATATATTCATATTTATGATATTTGATTAAGGTATTTTAAATCAAATTATTTTTGTTCTGTCAACTTTGAAAGTTTATTCCCTTAATTATTTTTCAAAGTAAGAGATATACTTACCGCTATATCTCAAGCAAGAACTGGGATCTCCTTTTTATCTTTGTCATATCCCAATAACATGAGAACCTATGACTCCAATAAAGAGAAGCGGGAACACATTCCGCCTTGCAAGTCCAACTTGCATTTCCCAATTTGGTCTTTAATACCCGGGCCCACCACCCTAAGGTGATGTCGACCCATCATTAATTGAACCAACCATCAACAGGAATACAACTCGCTATGCGCAATCCAATATCGCCCCAATAATATGAGGACCTGATATTGGGGTCACTACGCATATGTCCTTACTCTTTCGAGAAGTGACGAGCCCAATCCAAATGGATCATATGCAGGAGCTGCCACTTCGGACAGGCGTTTCCCACATACAATATCTGGCGATGGAACCCTTCGCCTTGACGGGAGACCATGGATGTCACTTATGTGATCCTCCATCTCATATTCAAATTTTATAATTAATTATCATGAATCATATTCACATAATTAATTCTTCCAGGGGAAATACACATCTATTCATAATAGAGTGTTTTTAATTGGATATAATTAACTTAATCATATTAAATTAATTTCAATCCAATTTAATCAACAAACTTGATTTTACTTGAATATATGGTATTATCTCAAAGTATGTATTACTTCGAATTTTAATAATTAAATAAAATACATCATGATCTCTCAGGCATCATCCGTTTCCTACCCGCTGTCATGGTCAGTACCGACGGGAGTGGGACGGACCGCAACCGATGCGACCCGCTACCCTAGCGATCCCCGACTAGACACCATATCCGCCCCGGGAAAAAATAATGCTGAGTCAATCAATTTGTACTTGAGATGATCATCGGTTCATCAACGAAATTATACCATATAGTAATAATCAAAACATTCTTGATTATAAGGAAATTTGATAAACAAATTCCCAATACTATTCAGGCAAGGAGTTTGATGATTGTGTTTCCAATTATGATCTAGATCAAATCTAATCAATTTATTGGTTGAGGCCAAGTCAATTAAGGAAATAATCATCATTCAATATTTCTCAAATATTTTCCATAATTATTTCATGAAATTAACATTTAATTTCACTAATTGATAATCACATGGTTCTTGATTAGGACTGTAATTTCAGCAGTGACCCCTACTTACTAAAATTAACATATCTCAATCAATTTAAATCCAAATTAGACAAAATTAATTTTTAAAGATTGCTAATTTGATTTTGGACAGAACTTAAGTGATATTTCATGCATTTCTAGGCATCAAAACAGTAATTAACTCATTAATCATGTTAAGATTCGCAGTTCCCGCAACTGTGAATACATGTTCATTAAAACAATCATATCTCGAGCAAACGGAATCCAAACTACATAAACTCAGATCCTTTGGTTTCCTTATTTAATGGAGAACAAAATCCAAGTGATTAATTCGTGTTTAAATATTTAAAACAGGGCCGAATTTATTCATTAAACAGATGTGCGAAAATCAAATGCGATAAAATCTTTCGCAACCTTAACGAACCCAAGTCGTATTAGGTTTGCGGATCGTATCCAAAACCTTCGACCTAAGGTTCTGATACCAATTGAAGGATATGACAAAATCCTCAAGCGCATCACGGAAGCGTGAGCGTCGTATCAAATACGACGATGAACGACTAGTCGTACTAGTTGTTCTATGCAGCGTAATTTAAAATTTTTATGCGATGAAACCACATGATCCAAGAACGATTCTCGGTTTCATCTAGAGCCACAGCAACTATAAAGGAATACCTCTTGAAGCATGGTTGATCGAGTCTCTACGAAAAGAGACCTCATGTCTCAAGTCCGATCGTCGGAGAAGAAGCTTACGAGCACGGGGATGAATCGCATGATCCTCGCAATCCAACGAGTTGATCCAAGCACGGTGATCTTCTAATCTCGTCGTACGAGGTCGTACACCTTCTTCACGAGCGTAGCACTCCAAAGAAGATGGAGATCCGAAGAACGTTGAAGCAGGGCCGCGGTGGCGAAGGCGACGACGGCTTTCTCCTCTAGGGTTTGGTGGACGACCACAAGGAGAGAGGGAGAGAGAGTTGACGTGTGGGAAGAGAAGAGAGAGAGAGAGAGAGATGTGCTTCAAAAGCATAACCTAGAGAGCATAGTATGCCTCTCTATTTATAGAGTTTTGGGATCCATAGATCTCAACCCATGGGACACATAAAATCAATGGATGAGATTGATTTATGTTTAATCCAATGGTTAAGATTGTTGTTGGTAAAAGCCAACAACTAATAATCTAATTTAAATCAAATATAGTTGACACGTCAAATATAATTCAATTCCAAATTAGATCAAGCAATTAAGGAGAGATTAGCATGGAGATTACTCCTCATAAGGAAAGGAGGGGATGGCTGCCACATTCGTTGTGGGAATTGGTAGCCGTCCACCATATCTTCATGGTGGAGGCAATCTCATGTAATATCATGAGATTGCATATCTCCATGAATTTCTCCCATAATATCCAACAACTTTTGTAGTGATTTATTCTTCAAAATAATTCATAATTAATTTTGAGAATATTGCAATCTTATCATTGGATATTTGTGAATCACATTCACAACCCAAAACAAAATATAATTTACATTTTTAATTAATTACACAATGTGTATCCAATACACATTAATAATTAATTAATTAATATAAATTATAATTAGCTCTCTCTAATACATTATAAATCACATTTACAATATATTATGAATAATTAAATATTACTATCCATATTATTCTTATCCATAATAATTAAATCACATTTAATTATATTGGATAATTTCCACATACATCAAGATAATTAAATCACATTTAATTATCAATTTCTTAATGCTTAGATCTATGGAATTATTCTTAAACCCTTTCAAGAATAATGTGATTTCTCTGCAGATACTTGGAGATACGGACATGGCAATTGTATTGCTCCACTTATAGTGACTTGGATATTGAGATCACATCTCAAATCCAGATCTCGTGGACCTCCCATAGATGCTTGATTAAATCAAAACCGTAAACCTAATCTTCTCATTGTGTCTGAATCTTATTCAGATTAATGTCCAGATTAGGTCACTTCTCTACTGAGAGGAGTCACTAAAATCCAAACCTGTTTCATCACTCCCTCGAAATGGAAGCGTCATGGTTATACAATCGTTTATGATTACATCACCCTCAGGTATTCCCAACACCGGTATATCATGTATATTGGAAGACTTATGATCATCCTGAAGATATAGACCACTTTTTACGCTGTCATCTTCAGGGTTTGATCACTAAGTTTCTCAATCTTGGTCTTTGAGATTTGGTATAGATCATATGCTTTCACAAAGCATATATCTTACCTTCAAATTCATGTCATACTTCCAAAGCATGATGACCATGCATGGAATTTGATCAGTCCCAATACCTCATGAGTGAGCTCATGTCTCCCGGTTCACAAGTGAACCTGTATGATCCCTTTGAGAGATCGTATTACTCATATGTCCTTACATGCACACCAGCTTGCCGGTGTATAGACCTTGGTTAGGTCATCAACCTATTGGTCTGCCAAATGTACATACTCAGACATATAGTAACACATCTGTCTCTAGTCAGAGGATGCATGCCTATGCTCTGACAGTATTCATCATAGGTCTTTGGTTATCTCGATCTTGTTAAGTCAACCCATTGACTCAACTAATATGACACCTCTGAATCACTATTTCCATGCAGAGGACCTGCATCAAGAGGTCAGTCAGATGTCAGCCTAATGAGAAAGGATTGCCATCTCCTACTCAGGCTGGAGATCATCATTTAACAATCATTTGATGATGCTTGATGACTTCTCTATCTAACTCCTTAGATATTCATGCAAGCATCAACCTCTATGATTCAATCAATGAATCAACAGCTGTATGATTACTAAGTTGGCCATGGTACATAACTCTTATTGTAAGAGGAATCTTATAGTGCATTCATTCATTCAATTTCAGAAAGGGGGTGAAAAACAATCAATAACTTTATTGATAAATCATTTATTACAATAACATTTATTGCAGGAATGGTTCGCCTCGGGCTCACAATGCTAACAAACCCACCTTCCAATTCATGACCCATGTACTAGGGTTATTCGGGAGGAGACACTTGGCTACATTTTGGAAGACCAACTACTTCTCACATAGAAGTGGTCCTTCACTTGTTACCTTCCTAGCTCGGTTGCATTTGTTCTATTTGGGGCATATGTTTGTTGTCATATATTAAAAGAATAGATGCTTTACACTTTTCCTTTGATTTTTTTTTATATTATGTTATTTCATTTTATGTTGATTATATATGGACGTCTTTCATTCTCAATAAAATTAGCTATCGTTGGGCTTATGATTGTTTTGTATTTAGTGTTGGGTGACTAGATCTTGATCGGTTGACATAATAACTCCCCGCATGAAAGATTTAGACAATATCCGAATCGAGACCGGGTGGGGTTTTTACATGTTGTTGGAGGTGTGCAAAGGATATTGGAGGATATGGGTCTCACAAGAGAGAGGAGGTGATGGGTTCGCTACAGAAAATGATCGAAGGTGTGGCTGTTATAAGTGGAGAGAGCGAGATCCCAGTGAGGAGAGAAAGATGACAACAACCGGAAGGAGAGATCGTAGAGGGAAAAAGTAACTCGAAGTCAACCTCTCTCACTCATATGGCGGTCTAATAATGGATGATACCGAAAATTCTTTGAAGTTTATTGGAGATCGACAACCAAGTGTGAGGTGGCATTGAGGATGGGTGCATGGCTTCGCACCACACAACCCAATGAAAATAAGGAAAATTGAATAAAAATAGTTGGAAAAGTGATCTAAAATAAAATATGCAGATCTCGATGATATTTACATCTTTTATGAAAATTTCAAGCTCAAAATAAGAAATATGTAAAATCTACAATTTTTAGGTGTTTTACATGTATAAAATAACCGTATTTTAGGATTTTATATGTATTGTTTGATTTTAATTAATACTATACACATAATAAAATATAATGAAATACTAGAAACAAATTTACATATTAATCTTTTTTTGGATTTTTAATAATTAAGAAAAAGAGAAAATAAACTATAATTGGGTTTTCATATACAAGTTATAAGTTGAAATACATACGCTTTGATCTAATTTATAGTTTTCCTTTTCTTTTAAAAAATAATTTTTATATGATTAGCTAAGACAATGAAAGGAAAAGAAATTTAATATAAAATTTAAAAAGCAAAAACATGTACATAAAATAATAGTGTTAAGTTGGGAGAATTGTATAATAAACAATTAGATGCAAAACCCCAAGTTTCCTATATGAACTCTGATTACTTTGAATTTAGTATTACTTAATAGATAATTAAATATACATTAAATATAAGTGAGTAAAGTTTCATAGGAGACTGCATGGAGGAGATATTCAACTTTATGACTTTTGAGTTTTAAACCATGATTTAGGTTTATTTGTAATTTATAGATTCTAGTATCTTTCAAATATTATTATTAGTTATACGTAAATAATGGATTTTATTTTATACTATTTGGAGTTAGCATGGGTATATTAAAAATCTAGAAAGTTTACGCTTATATAAAAATTAACACATACAAGGTTTCAACTCTTATTTTTGACATTTTATGTGATTTTTGGACTTATTTTAAGCTAATAATATGCATTAGACAAATTTTATTAACAATTATCAATTTTTGTTTTTATATGGATTATTGATTTTTCTTTAGAATGAAGATAAATTTTTGATATTAAATTAATGAATCAAGGGTTCTTCAAAGATGTGATGGTTTTCAAGGTCGCAACATGGATTTGCAGTGAGATGGGCAGGAGAAAATCTATAGTGCTGTAAGAGGAAAATAAAATCATACCATGAGAGCGATTGATTGGTCTACGTAGAGGTCAATCAACCTCGCTAAGGATGAGGTGGCAAGGTGGAGGTAGGAGACCATTAGAGAGATTCCAGCTGGCACTGTTAACTTGGGGAATGATAACTTCTAAATAATATTACATGACCTAATTTTAAAATTCACCATTAAAATTGTAGATCAAGACATAAAAGTCAAGAAATGATAAAACAAAAGGTTCTAAATAAAATATTAAATGGCCTAGTTCCAAAATTATTTACCATTAAAATTGTAAATCTCAAGTTGTAGGTCTCAGTGAGATCTTCAACTTTCAGAAAGAATTTAAAAATAAAAGAGATCCTTTGTACCTGGTTGCATATTTTTGGGTATTCTATATGTATAAAATACTTGTTTTTAGAGGTTTCACATTCTTTTATCTTCTTCTTAGTACTATACATAATATGCTTTAATATAATAATACAATACATCATACATAATATCTATTTTTTCTGGATTATTAGGAGTTAAGGATAAGTGTAGATAATATATAAAAGATAGAAACATAAGTGTAATAGAGCAATAAAATACTTTATTGTTTTTGATGCATTTTTCTGATCTTTCTTGGTTTTACTAGGTTTTAGTTTTTATGTAATTTTATTAAGTAAAGAAACAAAAGCAATAAAAACTAAGGAAAATGGAGTAAAATATAGACATGACACAATGATGTTCTGAGTGGAAGGTTGTACAATATATATTAGAGCTCAAAACTCAAGTTTCACATATGAATTCTGATTACCTTAAAATTGGTATTGGTTTGAATATAATAAAGAGCACATTACTTTAAAGTGAGTAGAATATCATTGGTTATATGTATGAGATATTTAGCTTTAAATGTAGGTAGACTCAGAACCATGACTTTGTTAGTTAGTATTTTTTATTCATTTTCTAAATTGTGTAGGTGCTTTCACATCATTTGAAGTCAAGACCAATTTATTATAATTAGTTAATTTTGCATATATACATATGTGAATATGCACATATGAAAGACTCTATTTTTATTTTATTTTCTTTTTTTTATTTTTTTGACCTAGTCAGTGCGCCCGTGCATGGGGTTAGTAAAAATAAATAGAATTAACACTTTATTTATTTATTATTTCTTGGTCCATTTGCACAAGTACATCTTTCCCTTTTCTTAGTTTTTCCTTTTGTTAATTAAGGCTTCTTATTCTTAGTCATGTATTTACAAGAATGTTGTATTAATGCATGGAAGCAGATGTTTGTTAAGGTATTTTAGCTCAACTTTCATGTATTAATTAAATGAAACATCAATTTATCAAAACTCCACTAAGAATCCAGTTTAATTTTAAACTTCTAATCAAAGTTTTTATTACCTTTAGTTAACTTAACCTTTTTCTTAGATTATGTAAGGCACCAATGGGGGAGGAAGATGAACAAGAAGAAGAAAATAGTGAAGCGCAACAACAACCAATAGCACAACTTTAAAAGATCTCAGGAAGAAGTCCAAGAATACTTTAATTCAGAAATCTTTTGATAATGGAAAATGGGATGGTTGTGAAAAACATAATATTAAGTAAACTTTTCAAATTTCGGAATGTTTGGTTGTATGTATTATATATACGTTGTGCTTTTTTTCTATCTATGAACAAATTTAGTTATATGTATGTTGTTGATGTTGTATCTAAATATTAGTGTATTTCGTTATCTTTGTTCTATATTGTAGGTATGCATGTTTATTGAATTCTCTTTTGAATACATTTGTTTATTTAGTTTTTGTGTGTTCTTCTTCATCTAAAATCTATACGATCTTTGTATTTAATACTTGCAGTGGTTTTATAATAGATCGTATATGTTTTAGTAAGGCGTTGAAACTCCAACAAATTGACGAGCACAATTTCCTCGCTAAGCCCTCGCTAGGTTCTGGCTATAATGATATCATAACAATCTAGTTTATAGAAGTTGATGAGCACTCTTATCGCCCACTCAAGCTGGCGAGGAAACAACCTGGTTAGTACGTGTCCTCGCCAACATGGGTTAGCAACAAGAACTATAAAAATAAGGGTTTTACTGCATGATGATAATAAGGCTGGTGGTAAAAAATGAGGGTACATGTGGTAGTTCATGCTAGTAGTACATGGGGGCGGATCCTCTGCTATAACGCGGGGGATCCGTCGGATGCGAGATGGACGACCCTGATAGGGGGTCGGAGATAGTCGCCCCCTACCAGGGTCATCCAGCTCATATTCGACGGATCCCCTGCGTACAGTGGGGGATATCACAGTAGACAATCCTCTATGAGCAGCAGATAAGTGTCCCACTTTTCGGTGGAAAACAGAGAAGAACCACTGAGAGGTGATGCATCCTACATTCATATCTTTTATTTCTCCATTTGAATTTATATAAAATCCTATGCAAAATTCACGTAAATGCATTAATATACATCGCTTAAGAAAATGTTTTAATATATAAAAATGCTTACTTTTTTAACAAAAACAACAAAATAAAAAGAATTAAAAAGAAAAGAGAAATAAAGTTGTAGATATGTATACATATAAGTACTAACTTTAACCAAGACACCATGTTAGCATGACTTAGTTAATAAGGTAAAAAGTAGGGAGAGATACGAAAAATACAAGAAGTTTACAAAAGAAACTAACTTCAAACAATTTTTGTATTTTGCACAGAAATTCAATTTAAAACACATTTTCATAATATGTAAAACTTCAAACAATTATTTGAAACTCATGTCTAAATATATTTCACTTATCTGTTTCCGTTATGGAGATAAAAATATATATTAAATAATAAAATTCTATTGAAAATAACCAAATCAAGTGGGAAAATATAAATCGTAATTTTAGTATTTGACAACTTCCATAATTACATTTGTTTATTAAACACTCTTAATTGACCTGATTCACCTTTAGAATTCCAAACTAAGTATTATTTTATAATTTTTTTAATAAAATACCAAGGTTAAAGTTGTGAGTTTCGTCTTTCGGGCCAAGCAATACGAAAACTTGTGATATTTTTTGGTAGAAATAATTATAACTCATTTTAACTTTATTCTTTTTATTACTTAGGTCATAGCATAAAAAAACACAAAAATAATACCCAAATTCTAGCTTGTATATATACAAAGTAAATTGAAACCATGTATATAAATATGCCTAAATTATGTGGTCAATAACTATCAATACAAACTAAGAATTATGTCTAGTCACCTTTGAAGTTCAACTTGGAAGATACTCTAATTCCTATAAATACTTTTATTTCGAATAGACCTAATTTGTAAAAAATGAGTTTTGGGTACCTTAATATTATTAGAGTTCTAGCTTGGAAAAATGTATAGACTTACATTTAATCTCTTTTAATGTGATTTCAATTTTTCATGATCTTATATTTTAAGAAAAAATGAAAATAAAAAAGTTCATTAAAATAATTTGAAGAAATTAAACGACCTAATTATATGTAGTTGAACATATTACAGTTTTTTTCCTCAAATTTAGTCCAACATCATGATATTGTTATGAAAACAACACAAAAATTTATTTTACCTAATTTTTTTATTTTATTTTAATAAAATATATAATCAATAAGTTATGTGTACAAACAATGGAAACTAAATTAAGTGCTTAATTTATAGTTACAAAACACATGTATTTATTATATTAACCAAGCTATGTGTAAATGAATTATTTATAAAAAGGACTTTTTAAAAAGGATTGATTATTCAATTATTAATACTTCTTTTAAGAATTATTTTCAATTTAAATCCATATTATAAATATTTTTATATTTATACATATTTTCTATTCAAAGGAAATAATGGGGTGACATGTTTCCGCACTAGAACATGTCTTCAACTTGTTTGAACATTCGCTTAGAGCGTGATTTCAATGAAACCTCTCTCTCTCTCTCTCTCTCTCTCTCTCTCTCTCTCTCTCTCTCTCTCTCTCTCTCTCTCTCTCTCTCTCTCTCTCTCTCTCTCTCTATCTCTCTTTCTCTCTCTCTCTCTCTCTCTTGTCTACTCTCCATTCCCAACAACCTCTAATGGGAGGTTGTTATGTAATACGAAGCTTAGCTTCATAGCTTGCTAATATAGGTTAAGCATAGCTTTCTAATGGGAGGTTGCAATACAAAAACTCCATCTTTTGAAGTATTTGTTTCAATTCCTCGTAAAAATTCATGTTCAAAATTTCCAGTTCTTTCATCTTTTGAATTTCTTCATTCTTCTCCTTTACTTTTAGTCTTTTTATGTAGCATGGTTCATTGTGTTTTCATCGAAAAATTGAACCGTGCGATTTTTTTCATTGATCCTTTAAGTCCTTAAATTGACCTATAAGTGCATTAAACTCTACTGAAGACTTTTAAGTTACATAATAAAGACGAAATCAGTAAGCAACATAAATATACGATTGTTGTATGATTTATGAACATTAAATGCCTTTTTTTAAATTAAAATAATCAAATAGCCTGTCTTCACCCATATCCTGTAGTATAGGTAAAATGTAAACAATGGTCCTCCAGTCTTAATTATGCTGTATATTTGGAGCCATAGCATTAGACTTGATTAAAGTTATAAGTCCCAATCATATCGCCCCATAATATATATTAGACTTGATTAAAGTTAAAAGATTCGAAAGTGATATATACCTTTAGGATTTTTGTCATATACCCTAGAAAGGATACAACCCGATTTAATGATCTGGTAGTAAAGTAGCATGATTATTATATTGAGAAGCATGGTTAAATTTTTTTAGCTTACTAAAACTATAACTATAATTATAAAATGAGATTTGAACCTCACTTATCTCACATTATTTCTAACATGCCTTATAAATGAAGTAAATTGTATTGTTTCCTTTTAATCATGAATTTTTTTGTTTTAAAATTTTACTTGATAGTGTAGCTGAAGGATTTCGATTAATAGATTTATCAAAATTTAAAAAATCACTATGGAAAATAATAATCTCTACATTATAAAATTGCATTCTGACATCTAATGGGCGATTAATTGCTAATTTTATTATGGGTCATATTCGTGGAAATTATTCTCATATTTGAATTATCTGATAATTTGTTGAACGAATTTCCTCTCATTCCTTATTGCAACTCAGGTACTTGCAGTGCAAGAGAAAACTCTACTATATTACTTTATAAACTGTCACTTAAATTGAGTTGCACCACACACTTTAAGGCTTTCTTTTGGAGATTTTCTGCATTCAATTTTCCATTTGCAATATATTTTATATCTTTCATGTATTGTGAGCAAACTTGTATCAAATGAGGGATCATATTTCTACCTTGAATGATTGATTCTTGATTCCGATTCAACTAAAATCTCGACAATAACATTCGAACAGAATCCAACCAATCCGAGAAGTTTTTACAATTACAAAAGGCAACTCAATTACAGAATCCGGACCCAATGGAATTGAAATAAATATTCACATTTTTAAATCATGTTCTGAAAATTCTCAAACTTTAAAATTTCGCTTAAGCACTTCAGTTTGAAATTTGAAATACAACCGACAAATAACATCGTTCATGCATACATGCAACCAACCACCATCTTGTTGTTAACGCATAAATATGCATTAACAAGATCTCCGCGTAGTTATGTACAGACCAAGACTGTAAATAACAGAAGAAGTTTCTTCACAAATGAAATTTATTTCTAAGATAAGCATCACTAAATACAGGCAAATTCTCTCATTTCTAGGACTAAAATGGAAGGTTTTGTTTCAGCTATCGGTTAGAGGTAATCATAGAAAAGAATGGAAGACTTGGCAATGACCTCAGTGCAGAAGTCCACTTCTCCTTCCCCAGCCAATTGCTATAAAATATAAGATAATGCATCCAAACACAGTGCCAACTGTTGTCTCCCAGAATCGGGAAGATCCAGATACATTGTAGAGGTTGATGGTAATGTTAATGCCAAATATGCCCACCACTGCGTTCGCCGCATCACACACCAAATTTGCTATGCCGGTCTTGGCTCCCATATCTAGCAACTGGTTCTGCTTCTTATCAAGAATTATTTTGACATAATCTTCAGTGTCGTCCACATACTCCCTCAGCTTCCAATAAGAAACAACCGCCACAAGTCAGATTTTGGGAATTGAACACTGTATCATTTGTGAAATGGAGCATCGATAAAGAACAAAGTTCTTGGGCAAGTCTATTAATATGGAAAGGAATATTATTATTCCTCATTCAAATGCCTGCCAAAATTTAAACGTAAATTCCAGCTATTCAATTTAATTAAATGAAAGTTTTCAAATTATTGAAGTGGATGGAGAAGAACGTTGTATATCAACTCAAACTTTCTTCCTCTAGTGTCACAACATAAATGTCCTCTGCTAGTTTTCTGTATTTCATAGTAGTGAAGAAGGTTCTCTGCAAATGGTTGTAGAGCGTGATAAAAGAATGTGAAGAAAATTATAAAAATGAATGAACCTTGGCAAAATTATATTACATTTCGAGAATCTTATAGCAGCTCTAGCAAGTATTTTACATTTCCATAGCCGATCCGATCGCAAGATCAAATAGTAAAGGGTTGCATTAGGTTCTTATTGCATGTAATAACATGATTACATGAATTCTGGCATACAAATATGAAGTTGTGGCTCGTTTTTAACTTATCAAGATTTTCTTGTTCTAGTGTAATGAAGATTTTATAGCGGTACATACATCATTTCCCAAATCCACTGCAAATCTTTAAAGGTTCTTGCATTTAGGAACTTGCAGGTTGAGAAACTAGCTACAATGCATCAACATCTCGATGCAGCCAATAAGGTGAGGATCTTGCATCTCAATGGATGGTTGAATGGATGAGGAGTAAAAAGCCAAGTCCAAGAAAACACAATGCAGATTAGTAGTCCGAATATGGCTCTTGACTAGCAGGCTCATAGGTAGAGAGAATAATAAAAGCATATGCTTGCAAAGGAAAGAATCAAAGAAAAGCTGCTAAGATAGAAAGAACAATGTTTTAGTCAAGGTTTAGAAAGTAGGTAAGCAGTATTCGTGCAGCCAGCGGTCTAAAGAAAGTAAGTAGAGAAGAATTGGAGTATGCAGTGGTATGTGGATTATGTGGTTTGTGATATTTTAATAGAAAAAACAAAAAAACAAAAATGAAACCGAAAACTATATATTTGTTTCTAATAAATATAATATGGACTGTATATAAATCAGAGACATTTAGGGGTCGTTCAATAGAGGAACAAGGGAAAGGGATAAGAAAGAATAAGGAGATAAGACATTGTTTCTGTTCGGTTGGAGGGAGAGGATAAGAAGGAATAAGGAGGGATAAGTGGCAGTTATTTGTTGTTCCTTGTTCGGTAGGAGGGAGAGGATAAGGGGGTTTCGTTAGATAAGATTGTTAGATAAGTGTTGGAGCATAAGTTGTAAGCGCCTATTGAGTTGTAGCAGGGTAAATGTATCCTGGAGGAGATCCATTTACCCCATCCAGTGTTTAGTACCACATCGTCCAACGGTGGGACTTGGAGGCTCTGGAGAGGCTATATAAAGAGCCCCAGACCTCCTGTACTCATTGAGAAAATGCAATGCATAACACGCCCTTTTGAGGGCTTCTCCCGTGGTTTCATCCCGCTCCTCACGGAGTAGGGTTCCACGTAAAAATCCCGTTCTTATTTCTTCTTGTTATTTATCTTTTCCATGTTTACGCTTCCGCTTCCGATTTTCTAACATGGTATCAGAGCGGGTTCGATTCTCGCAGTTTTATGTTCTTAATATATCCGAGATTCGGTTTATGAAGAAGAATCATTTTATGCTGTTCTTGGAGATTTATTCATCGGAGATTTACGTTCTAGGGTTTTCTTCTTGAAACCCTAATTTCTGTTGTAATCATCTTCGTGGCTGCGTGAAGTTCCTGTTCAAGAAAAAAAACCCTAGGGTTTGTTTCTTGAAACCCTATGTTTCAGCATCAACAACGCCGTGCAGCCAGATCTGCAAATCCTGTAGGTGCTTCCTCGTCAAAGCACTCTCAAATCAGTTCTGAGGTCCTTCACCATGCTCCAGCGTCTCCTTCGCACACGCGAATCAGCCCTTGACGCTGATCCAGATCGCAACATCAAGATCCAGGCCGCAACCCTAACGTGCAGAGCACCTGCCCTCAGCCGATCATCCAGGAGACCTCTTGCCGAGATCTCTCTCCATGTGGCGAGCCCCCCCTGGTGCCCCCATGCAGGATCGAACTACAGACCTTCAGTTTACAAGACGGCGGCACCCTCTCCAAGTCTTCACGCGCAAGCTGCGCGATTCAGATCTCGCGATGGTGGCGATTCCCAGCAACCCTAGGCGGAGCTTGATGCTCCTTCTCCTCGTCAATCGCCCAAGCGGCGCCCCCCGATGACCGTGATTCGAGCCCCGCAGGCGGCGCTCCACGCGCGCGCACCAGCCCTGGCGCGCCTCCATCGCCCTTCTGCTCCTGTGGGCGCGCCTCCTTCGCATCTCCTGGGCGGCGTCAACGGGAAACGAAAGGAAATCCCATGGGGGGGCGGTCTGTGTTCGATGGGGTCCCCTCAGGAGAACCCTATTAGGGTTACGGTCCCTGTGGGCCTTGCTTTGTAACGGCCCTGGCCGAGTCTTGTAAAAAAAAAAGGAGTTGTTGTTCGGCCCAATGGGCCAACACAAAAAAAAGGAAGTAAAAAAAAGGGAGAAAAGAGATGGGCCCAGGTGGGCCGGGAAAAAAATAAATATATTCTCATTTGTTTCAAAAAGAAAAAGAAAAAAAAAGAAAAAAAAGGCGCGTACACGGAAAAAGCCGTACGCATTTTCAAAAAAAAAATGCAAAACAAAAGCCGTAAAAAAAAAGAAGAAACGGCTTTAAAAATGTTCAAAAAAAATGTTTTCAAAAAAAAAAGACGGCTTAAAAAAAAAGGAAAAGCCGCAAGATTCATGTTCATGTTATTTTACCCCTATTCATCTTGTCTTCTCCCAACTTTGTCGATGTTCATTTTCCGACAAGTATGGGAGAAAGGGGGAGTATATGTAGAGTCACAGGTCTTGTGTTCCAGATGCTGATTTAGATTTCTAGACCGGTCAGATTCCAGATTCTACGGTTCAGACTCTACAGTTGTTCAGACTCGACGATTGATTCCGAGTCCAGTTTTCAGACACGCACAAGTGTGCGGTCATTGTCAGATGAGCATAAGTTGCCATCATTGTTAGAGGTCCTCATCATTCTTCTTTGTTGTCAGGCCAGAGTTTTCATGTGAGCCATAGGCACTCCAGAGCAGAGGACCATTCCCTATGCCATATGTTGGCAAGGGTTTTCATGTGGTATCATAGGTACACCGGAGCAGTGCACCATTCTCTGAGCCAGATGGGAGAGACCCAGTTCTCCGACGAGGAGACTTCAGGCGCAAGTTCAGACTCGATGGTCAGGTTCCGAGTCTTCAGTTGACTCACACTCCAGCCCGTTCGTCCTTCTCACCTGCACGGCATGAGAAGCAACGTCCTCGACTGCAGCAATGTGCGCGTTGGGTTGATATTGTCCGTAGTGTCCTGTAGCGTTGAGTTGAGTCTCTTTATGTTTGTCCAAGCTGAGCATTGCATGCTCCAGCTTGAGGGGGAGTGTTGGAGCATAAGTTGTAAGCGCCTATTGAGTTGTAGCAGGGTAAATGGATCCTGGAGGAGATCCATTTACCCCATCCAGTGTTTAGTCCCACATCGTCCAACGGTGGGACTTGGAGGCTCTGGAGAGGCTATATAAAGAGCCCCAGACCTCCTGTACTCATTGAGAAAATGCAATGCATAACACGCCCCTTTGAGGGCTTCTCCCGTGGTTTCATCCCGCTCCTCACGGAGTAGGGTTCCACGTAAAAATCCCGTTCTTATTTCTTCTTGTTATTTATCTTTTCCATGTTTACGCTTCCGCTTCCGATTTTCTAACAATAAGTGGTAGTTATTTAATTTTTTTGGCGGGAAAGGCTTATGATGGAGAAATAGTGAGGGAAACTATATTCTTCATTTTGACTCCAATACCAAAATGTTGTCCGTCTATGGAGGGAGAGGAATAAGGAGGGATATCCCTCCTTATTCCTCAAACGTACAACCCCTTAAGTATGATGTAGTTTCAAGTAAAGTGTTCCAGAAAAATCCTCCAATGAATGCTTATCAAATTTCACAACAAGAAAAAGAGTAAATTACACAAAAGTCCATAAACTGATTTCAATGTCGTACCTAAACTTCTAAAGGTAACAATGCGGTACCTTATCTATTGAATTTGTAACAATGTGGTCCACTGCTAAGGGAAGTGGATGATCATTGTTATCTTTTAAGCTCGGTAGACCAAAATGCTCGTTGATAATATTTATTTACATCTCTCCCACAATCTTCTTCTTGCTCATCCCACCCAACTCCCTGACATGATGAACTCAGGTATACCACTCTCTACCACCAGCTCGACCACCACTCTCTGTCGATGCTCCACTCTATCCCGCTTGCAAGGTTGTAAAAGTCGTCCGACTGATCCGACTAGTAGGTCCGACTAGTCTAGTCAGTGGGGTGGCCGACCGAGTACCGACTAATTCCGACTAGGTACACTAGTCGACCAAGTTTTTGCTTGGAGATATCATATTCTTATATGTTTTGCTTTTTTTATAAGCAAAATTATTATAATTTGCTCAGTGTTTTATTTAAATTCAATTACTTTTTATTTTATTATGATAGTATAAAAGCGTACAAAAACTATGTAAATATATGCATGAAAATGAGTTATATATTCAAAATAATAATAAAATTCAAAGTCGACTAAAGTCCGATTAAATCCGATTAGTCGTCCGACTGCCGATTAATCCTTAGTCAGTGACCCAACCGACCGAGTACCGATTACCGACTTTTGCAACCTTGCCCGCTTGTGACCTCTCCCCTACTCTCACCTCCCCCAAGGCCACCAACCTACACCTCAGGCATCAACACAACATAGTAGAAGAAAGGTGGGGTATGTCTCCCTTAATATTGGCGACTGGAACTCCATTTCATGGTTCTCCTTCCCCCTCTCCATCCTTTTACTCCTATCCGTCCTTGACCTCCTCACGCTCTACGCCTTCGCCCACTCCCCTCCTCCTTCCTACCCGACCTTGGCCAACACCATCACCAACAATAACAACAATAACCTATCCCTCATCCTTGTGAGTTTGGGGATTGCGAAGCCACTAAAGGGAGGTGAATAATGGTTCGAATAGTCTTAAAACTTTATGTGGAATAGTTAACAAGCACAAAAACAATCAGCCAAGCAATCCAATCAGCACACTTGCACAATTGTTTTACGTGGAAACCACCTGGGAAAAAACCACGACCAGAGTTTTCCTAATTCAGGATTTCCCAATTAGTTGAGGTAAGCAACTGCTTCATTGAAGCTCGAGATATTTACGCAGATATCTCAATCATGTACAAAGCTAACACTTCACAGTCTTGGATCAAACACCAAGATCAACACTACAGATCACATATTGTGGCCCAAGCAGGAGAACAAATGAGCTTCGACTTTCGTCTTACTTCCTTGGAGATCTTACTTCTAAGAGCTTCTCTGCACGCCTAGGATCAGACACCTAAAGTCCTGCAGAAAGATGTTAACTAGAAACAAAATATACATTTGCAATAAACTTTTCCAGAGGAACTTATCTTAATAGATATCAAGAGATATTCTCCAATATATAACATTGATATCTACAGATATCAACAGAATATAATTGCACAAGATTAACAAATATAGCACATCAATTATATCACTGATAGCACATGTGAATAAGCAATATCAAATAAATATAAATATCACCGAGCTAAGGAGGGTTGTAGAAAGTGTTATGGTTGCTATCATAAGAACTTAAGCGATGGCGAGTGATCAAACTCTGTTGATTCAATAATGATGTTTCACAGCTATCAACTGACAATATTCTTCTCGAAATAATCGAACGAATCGAAGAACAAGAGGAAGAATTGTCAAGGAAATCATTCATAAAGAGCTTCTTGTTTTTCTGGAGAGAATATGAGTGATTAGGGATGAAAACGAATGTAAACATATTCGTATCCAATCCTCTATCATATTCGTTTTATATATATTGGCATTCGTATTCGTTTTAAAATGGATGCTGGGTATCACTTTGACATTCGTAATATTCGCATTATTCGTTTTCATACATAGATATAGTAATAGATTTATTTATAACTATGTAACAGCATTTTTTGAATGCATTCACCATTGTTGATATAATTGTTATGAAATTACTATATTTAGTATATTTATTTTATGTATAAACCATCTTAAACATGTATATTTAAGTTAATCTATTAAATATTTCTGTTATTATGTGTATCCAATTCGTATTCATTTTACATCCGTATTCGTTTTTAAGGATATGGTAACACATTTTTCACATCCGTCAATATTCGTATCTGCATTTGTATTCGTATTTTAAAACGAATAAGGATATGATTATACCTATATTCGTATCTGTATCCGACCATTTTCATCCCTAAGAGTGATTGCTCGAGTTGTGTGTCTTCCAACAATGGCTATGAGATCTCTTATATAGGGATCCAAGAAATATGGTCGTTGGAAACAAAATAAGCAACAAATCAGAAGAGATGTGCTGAAATGATCGATCAGTATAACAAGTATTGATCAGGTCAAGAATGATGGTCAATCAATTATGATCGATCAATCAAAGATAGTTGGTTGATCAATGATGGTCGATCACTGAGAACAAATGATCGATTGGAATTGGAATGCTCGATATCTCGATTTGGAAATTATCTTTTTTTTATGGAATCGCGATGGGTAGTCTCCCAAGTTGGGAGACACCGCCTCAATATATTCATTAGAAGCAGTTATGTTACACTAACGAGAAGCCCATGAATTGTAAAGGGCTCTATAATGTGACAACACATTTTCCGAGTAGAATCTCTGGTTGCTGAAAATAAGGCCATTCCGTCCTAGCCAGATTTGCCCAAAGAGACGCTAAGGCAAGGAAAACATCATCCGTGGAGCTGCACCCCACCGTACGAACCGATCTCCAAAAGGCCACCGCGTCATCATTCTTGAGCCAAGGCAAACCCAACTCCCTCCAAATCCCAGCTGAGAATGTACATTTGAAAAATATATGTTCTGCATTCTCATGCTGCCACTGACATCTGTCACAACCTGGTCATGCACCTCGAAGAGACGTGCCCGCCTTGATTTGTCACACATGCGGTCTCTTCTCAAGCACCATAGAAAAATCTTGACTTTACACGGAATCTTGGCCGCCCATACCACCTTTAAGTCTTGTGCAACCTCCAGGTCATGCTCCTCCGTTTGATGCCTCAGCTCATCGTACGCCTTCTTCGTAGAGAACTTCCCCCCCTTCCCACACATAGTGGTCGGCATAATTGGCATGGACATCCGATACAAGAACATCCGGCACCGGCACCTCCGCCTGCATTCTGAGAAAGTCATCCAACCTCTGTTCGGAGAGTTTACTGATGAACTCCGAAGCCCACGTGCCGGACCCCATCACCTGGCAGAGCAAACAATCCCTCGAAGCTGCAAGAGCGAACAACCTCAAAAACCTAACACTGAGCTGCCCCTCACCAGTCCAGTCGTCGCCCCAGAAGCGGAACATGTAGTCATCCCCCACCTTCGACCGAAGCTTGTGCGCAAGGGCCAAAAGAATTTCCCGAACACTAGACCAAAGCAGCGATTCCCACCGCACTCTTCTCGCCACTAGCTCGACCCGCACTCCGTAAACCTTACGGATCAACCTGATCATGAGATTAGAAGAAGGTCCCCAGATTTGAGACACCCACTTCGCAAGGAGAGCCGTGTTCATACATTCAACATCTCGGACGCCAAGGTCCCCTCCCTTCTTCCCTTCGTCACCTCCTTCCAGCCAACCAGGTGCACCCCCGACTTCTGCTACTTGCCATCTGACCAGAAGAACCTTTTCATAAGCGATTCAATCTTCCTTCGAACCCCAACATGCATTAGGCACGTAGAGTAGAAAAACAACGGTATCGCCGAAAGTACATGTTTCAGCAGAATTAGTTTGCCTCCCATAGATAAAGTGATTGCCTTCCATCCCACCAATCTCTGCTCCATCCTATGAAGCACATTGTCCCAGTCCGCCTTCTTCAGCTTCCCATCCACCAGCAGCAGGCCAAGATAAGGAATGGGCATGGTCCCCAGGGGGCACCCAATGATAGCTGCGACCCTCTCACGCTCCCCGTCCATCATCCCGAAGGTGATTGCAACGGACTTGTCATTATTAGCCACCAGCCCAGAGAGAAGACCAAAAATTCCCACCAACTGCGTTGCATTCCTCGTTTGCTCCTCCGAGCCGCCCAGCAGAAGCAGTGTGTCATCCGCATATTGCAGTACAGGAACGAAAATTTCCTCCATGCGAAAGTCATCACACCAACCGGCATCCACGGTCTGGTTAAATAGAACCGCCAAAGCATTGGCAACCAGAACGAAAAGCATCGGGGCCAGAGGATACCCCTGACGTACCCCGAGTTGCGGCTGAACCCCCCCCCCTCGGGGCTGCCATTGACAAGAACCGAGTAGGAGGAGGTCGTAACACATCTCTTCATCCAATCGATCCACATTTTCAGGAAGCCCCTCAGCGACGTCCACAAAAAGTTCCGGTCGACGCAGTCATATGCCTTCGAAAAGTCAAGCTTCCACAGGGTACCCTTCATCTTCGTCCGCTTCCATTGAAGACATATTTCCGTTGCCATCACCAAACCATCCGCCATATACCGTCCTGGTATGAAAGCCGACTGCCCCTGCAAGACCATCGAATCCAGCACAAGCTTAAGTCTATTCGCCAGAGATTTTGCCACAATAAGGTAGATTGCGTTAGAAAGCGTGATCGGCCTAAAATCGTCGATCCTTTCTGGGGTGTCCTTCTTTGGAAGCAAAAGCAACAATGCTCTATTGACTCTTTCAAATCCTCTGTTACCCTCCCTAAATTCATTCATTACGTCCAAAACCTCCCCCTTCAACATATCCCAGAATTCCTTGTAGAAGAAGACCGGGAAACCAGTGTTGCAATAGTCGGCCGACTATCCCGAATAGTCGATCCGACTATGCGGTGCGGGGGGAGGTCCCCGACTGAATAGACCCCCATTCGGCCAATAGTCGGCCGACTGGCCCGACTATTAGGCCGACTGGAGTTTGAATTTTGATATTTTTATTTTTTTTATTTTCAATTTTTAATTTTTATGGGTTACATTTTACCACGGTATCACCACAAATGTCAAATTTTATATATCTATTATATTGATTGGTACTTCTATCTTGGATTCATGTTAAATAATGACCATATATGTATAAAAATATAAGAATATATGTATTATAAATAATTTTTATATTAAAAAATACAAAACCGAATAATTCCGAATAGTCGCCCGAATACCGATTATTCTCTATTTAGTGACCCCCCTGACTGAATACCGAATACCGTCTTCTGCAACACTGCGGGAAACCATCCGACCCCGGCGCCCCATCCGCATTTATCCCCCAGTCCGCATTCTTCACTCCCGCTTCTGAGAACGGCACCTGCAACCCCTCCACCTGCGAGTCCGACAAATGCTTGACCCCTCTTCCCAACCACCCCCAACTGCTTCCCCTTTGCCTCCATGAAGCCTCCACAAAGTGATCGCGAATAGCGTTTCCAAGGCAGACCTGCCCCGACACCCGCTCTCCCCCACAAGTAGCTCGTGTATAAAGTTCCTCCACCGCCTCCCGGACGCCATGGAATGGAAGAACCGCGTGTTGGCGTCACCTTCTCTCTGCCACTTTTGCTTAGACTTCTGCATCCATTCTACCTCCTCCTTTCGATCCTCCAACAAAAGCTCTTCAAGTAAATTTAACCTTTCTCCCAGCTCCACCGGTTCAAGACCTCTCTCGTCATCAAGCTTATCGAGGCGAGTCACCCCAGCCTGCACCTCCATTCTCCTAAGATTTTGCCTCTGCTTAACCTCCCTGACGAACCACGTAAGATGCGCCCTTAAGAGCACCAGTTTTTCTGAGAAGCAGGTGACCACCGAACCCTCCGGAGACCAATCTCTCCAACGAGACACAACGTCATCCCGAAAACCATCTTCAAGCAACCAGCAACGCTCAAAGTGAAAAGTAAATCTGCTCCTAGATTCCTCCCCAGAAGACCACATGATTGGCGTGTGGTCAGAGTGCGCCCGCAGCATAGCCCACGCCCGCGATAGCGGGAAGGCCTCCACCCCTCAACTGACAATAAAAATATGTCCAACTGTGGATGAGACCTCGCATTGCATCAAGTATACGAGCAACCAACGGCGTCAATAATCAAGAGACCTAACGAGTTTAACACCCTCCTGAAGTTCTCAGATTCCAGGTCTCAACCCCCACCTTGTTGCGGCCGATCCCCCGTCAGTAGAGTAACGTTCAAGTCTCCCCCAATCAGCCAAAATCCCTCCTCATGTGCCGCCCCCAAAGATTCCAACTCGACAGCCAACGGACCCCGCTCCTGGCCCATGGGGCCATAAACGTCAGAGATCAGAAAGGAGGTACCATCCACACGCCTCCTAAGCGTCACTGACAAAGACGACTGAGATCAAGAGACCGCTAGAAACTCAAATAATGACTCCTTCCATACCGTGATCAAGCCACCAGAGGCGCCAGTTGCCTCCAGGTCTACCATGCTGAAACGGTCGTTTCTTCCGAGATCTTCTGCCCCTCTCGAAGCTTTCGTCTCCTGAATAAGGAAGATATCAGCTTTTCCCTCATCCACCAGGTTCTTTATTGCCAGGTGTTTTTTGGGCCGACCCACGCCCCTTACATTCCAAGAAAGGATTTTCATTTGGAAACACCATTGGCCATCGTCTTCAGGGGCACCATCCCCAATCGTTCTACCACTGCTCTATCTAAAAGGCTGAATCGGTTCGCCAAAGCTTTTTGTAAACCGATCACCCAACAAGGCATCGGCCGGTCCAACACCGCCTGTTGCCAAAGCCCGCACCGCTACCCTCCTCATCTTTCTTCTCGTGGGTATTGGGATATCCCGTCTGGCGTAGCAAGTCCCAAAACGGGGGCCCTCATAAGTCCTGATACTTTCTTCACCACATCCCGTTCCGCGCCCCACTCAAGCCCACCAGCAACGACCACGCATGTGGTCAGCACACCATTCATGTCGCCCCCCTCGTGCCTCTCTGGGAGATGAGACGAACAACCCCCCATCCCTAAGTCCTTAGCGCCACCTTCCGGGTGACCTCCGCTGCTACCCCCCGGCCTCTCATGGTCAGTCATTTTGGCTTCTGCACCAACACACGATGCCGCAACGTGCATACCCCCCAGAGGATGCGGGTCCGAAAGTGAGGGACAAACGGGACACCCAACCAAGCAGAGCGGATCTTTCAAAGGCACTTTAGGCGGAGCTGCATCCTGATTCGGATCGGGTTCAACGGCCGGGTTCTCGGATACATGCGAAAGCTCGGACACAACCCCACGTACCTCCACAGTTTGCGATGGGCCCACTCCTTCAACCAAAACGTCTTTCCCAGGGAAGTAGACCGGCGTTATACGTCGATTGAATGTTCCTTAAAACGTGCCAAAATGAATGCTTTGCGGGAGTCGAGGAAGTCACCTCCGAAACCGCCGCCGTCCAACCAAGCGACCGCTCCGCTGCCAGACTAGAAACGTCGGCGACCGCCTCCGGGCATCTTCCGGGCTTGTATGCCTCAACACCAGGAACTCCGCGGCGATGAAAAATGTCATCGCCTGATCGGATTCATCGACAAGAGCTCCAAAAACAAGGTCATCCCCTGCGACTGAACCTTCCACCATCCAAGTTGAGACGTGCCTAGATTCCGCACCAGCAGGATGGGATCCAGTAGGTCCCCGAGCGAGCAACCGCTGCTTTCAAGCCCTGTCACCTCTGCAACCCCTTCCAGCAGAGCCTGAATTTACTTCAGATTATGCTTCGCGAACGGTAGACCTTTGATGCAAATTCTCTCCTGCGGTTTGCACCCCATGGCGCCATCCCAAACACACAAACGACTCCACCGAAGCCTTGAGTGGCTTGCGCTAGACCAGCGTAGCAGGCTCCTTCTTCCTCCTCCGACAACCCTCTCGCCACCACTCTCCACGGACCGACCTCGATCACATCTCCCCAGAACTTCCCCTTCGAGATCGCTCCCACATCCGATGACACGAGGAACAGAGCCTCTGGACCTCCTCCCTCCCCAACCAGCACCCCAGGGAGGATGGGGGTTGCCCTCTGTTTCGAACAGACCCGACTTCTGTGACCAAAACCTCTGCAAGTGAAACACCTAATCGGCTCTCTGCACGACCTCTCCCAGTGACGCGAAGACCCACAACGGAAGCAACCCATTCTTAAAGGGTTTGTTCAGAGATCAGCAAGGTGTGGCGGATGGTCCGCAAGGCATCGACCATCCCTCCGAGAAGGAACCTCCATCCAACCTCCGGCTTCTTCATTTTATCTCATAAGCACGAACATATCTAAAGGAGATAAAATGGGTTGGAGAGCATTTGGAAAATTATCTGTTGAAGCTTGTTGGAGCTTACAACTTTTCAAAATAGTACAAATAAACAATGCAACAACTTTCCAACACGTCTAAGCAATAAACTAAGCTTCTGCTTCGCTTGAAGTCGACAATGCTTTGTAGACTTGTTGAGTTGAATCCACACTTGTAATCCTGCAATCATAAAGAACAAGGGAGCAATTACGATATATTCTTGTGTGTGTCATCTTTAAAATATCAGAGAAATAAAAAACTGACAATCTCATCATTTTTAATGATGATAAAATTTTTCAAATAACTTAAAGAAATGTAATCACTTAAGAACAATATTTTCAAATCGAACTTGACGTAATCAAAGTATATCGCAATAAATCATCAAATAAAATTTAAACTTTATTTTTAATTTCTCCCCCTCACTAAAACAATCGTAAAACTTCTTTTTAATTCTTTTCAAGAGCATAAGGTCAGTGATGATTATAAAAGAAAGTTTTAGTCTTCTTTTCTCCGCATTAGTTACAAAGTCTATTTATCCTTTAAGTTTTTTTAAGCTTGAATTTTTTTCTCCTCTTTTTGTGATCAACTAAAAAAGTAGATAAAAGAGAAATAAAAACATGCATTTTATTAATAAAATATGGAACGATTACAAAATCGTTTGTAGCAATAAACTAAGTTCCCATCTTTCTAGGTTGAATGAAAAACAAAGACAATGAAAGAAACTAAGTACTAGAAGGAAACAAAAGAACTACAAAGAGAACTAATACTACTCAGAAGGAGAGTATTCTACGTCCTCGAAGATATCGTGAGGAGGGCACCAGGTTTTCTTGCCGCGTTAAATAGTTTGATGGGTGTTAGAAATATACTCATATTCTGTAATGCCGCTCTCTTCTTCTGTGGACTCAGTTTGCTTTAATCTCTTCATCATCTTAATTAAGCATATGAAGATCCTTTCCTCAAGCAGAGGAAGAGGCACCTGGAGCAGAAAGGCAGGTCGAGGGCTAAGAAGGGCTCAAATCTCTCTGGACATGGTGCAACGAGCACAATCACGAGGTGCACGAAAACTGGGGGCAGAAGCCGGATGGTTCCTAGAGATGTGTATCTGATGCATCTCGTCAGAAAGGAGGTAAATGATCTCAGACCGATTCTTCATGAACTGAACATAGACATTCGCATACGTTGCCATATCCCGTTAGTAACTCATCATGGTGTCCGCAGTCTCTCGAATCTGTCGAAGCTCCAAAGAGTGGACATCCATGATGGCATGGTACAGTAGTTCCTCTCCTTGGGTAAGGTGGTAGTCCATGTAAACCCAAGCAGTGTCAAAAGCAGAGGGCGAGGGATAAACATGCATGGGTATAAACCTACAGAAGTGAGTGGTGGGGTGGGGAGGACGGGAGAGGGTCCAAACTAGGTCGGTGGCTCGATCTCGGGTTCCTCAGAATCAATTATGAACCTCATAGCCTCGACTATGAAGGGGCAGAATCGGGTGATATAAGCTGGTCCACGAGGGGTGACACGCAGAAGTGAGATAGAATGTGAGTCACTAGAAAACCTAAGGAGAGATAATTCACTGGTGGTTAAGAGAGGAGGTAATACAAGTAGTAGGATTAGTTGGACGGCTTGACCAAGACACGGATGTAAATCACTGCTTGGATCTCTGTGGTGACATAGGTCAGTTGGTTTTCTTATTCCTAAAACTAGGAGAAGACACAGTTCAAGAACCTAGGAAGGGGGCTAAGGTTCAGTGTGATCAAGGGCTTCCCTATGTGTTGGATGGACGTGAGGGCTTCCCTAAGTTCATCCTGATCCAAGTTGTCTATCACTTTGGTGAGGGTAGGGCCGATGTCTGGGCACGCTAAGATGGAGGAGATGACAGAGGTGTCAACTACAAAGGTTTTCCCGTTGACTGTAGAACTAAGCCTATAGGTGCTAGAGTCACCTATATCCTCTAGGTTGGCATAAAATCTCTACAACAACATCCAGAAAGACGGAGTCTATGAATGAGTTCGGATATCCTGGGAAGAAGATAAGATCAAACAATTTTCTAATACGGTTCAAATCGAAGATCCTAGTGAAGGACAGGAAGTAGTCACGACTCACGCTATACTGACCACGAGATAGGCCGCCAAGTTATCATGTGAAGACAAGGGTAGGATTGGATCCGATCTAGAGTGGACTCGGTTAGGATGACGAAGCCCTCTTCGAATGCTTTGGGGCCATGGGAATGTCTCGGGTAGCCTCCTATAAGAATAGAACGATTAAGGAACGAGTTTCATCTAAAGAAACACGAAAAAGAACAAGAAACAGTGTTGTGTACTTATAAATGATCGATCAGGGGAATTGGGGTGACCGATCAAGGGTGGTCGATCAGCATGGGTGGAGTTATCGATCAGGCTTGTACTCTGTTGAGAGAAGGAACTCGATTTTTGGCAGTCTCTCTTGCTCTTTGGAAGTATGAGACAAAAGGATGGCTTGGGTGTCTATTTAAAGAGTCCCTAAGGCATGGGAGAAGATCAAAACACAACTTTTGAGGGATTTGATGTGTCCTTCCTTTCAAAAATTAAAAAAGAGATTTGATTTGATGTATCAAAGAATGGAAGGTGCTAGGGCATCTAGAGTCTGAAAAGGCATGGTGGGTGACTTCAGTGATCCAATTTCCAAGTTTGTTTTAGAGTAAAAAAATCGAATTTTCAAAATTCGAATTTTGTCCAGTTGATCGATCAATACATGTAACATGATCAATCAGGGTTGATTGATCAATGTAGTTCTGATGATCGATCAATATGATGTATCGGGCTAAGCCTGATGCTTGATCATATGTGCCCTAATTGATATCCTTTTTGTGAATTAAATCTTCAACAAATATCACTCAAATTGGTTACCCCTTTTTTATCTCAAAAAAATATCACTCAATTTGCACAATCCGTTAGTCTCTTCCAATCTTTTCGAATTGAGATGCAGCTAAAGGTTTAATCAAAATGTTTGCTAGGTGTCTGGTTGTCGAAATTTATTCCAAACAGATCTCGGCTTTCAGAACATTTTCTCTAAGGAAATGATGTCTAACATCAATGTGTTTTGTCCTAGAGTAATTGGCAGGGTTCTTAGCAAGGTTGATTGAACTAGTGTTGTTACAGAGAAGTCTAAATTTGCTAAAGGTCAAACCAAGTCTGAAAGAGTATTTTTCATCCATATAAGTTGTGAACAAGCTAGTGATGTGGCTATATACTCCGCTTCAGTAGTCGAAAGAGCTGCACAAGTTTGATTTTTGGAAAATCAAGAAACAAGGGCATTGCCCATGAATTGGTTGGTGCCACCTGTACTTATCCTATTCGTGCGACTATCAACATAATATGTATCGTTGTATTCAAATAAATCAATGGAATGCATCTTTGGATAAAACAAACACAACTCTTTTACAAAAGCAAGATAACGAAAGATTCTTTTTATTGCTTTTAGGTGTCATTCTTTTAGTACAGATTGAAAAAGTGCTGCTAAACAAGTACTTAAGAGTATATCGGGTCTGCTCGCAGTTAGATAAAGCAAAGAACTGATCGTACCTCTGTACAGTCTTTGCTTGACATGCCTTTCATACTCATCTAGGTCAAGGTGAGTTGCTGGTGTAATCGGAGTAGATTTTCTCAAAACTTCGTCTAGGTCGTGACAGTGAGAACGGTCAAATTCGCCTTTGTTGGTTACTCCCAGACCCAAAAATGGCACCGGTGCTTTGATCCTACCCAAGAGGAAGTACTATGTGATTGTTGACATCACATTCTTTGAGTTTTGATGGAATTTTCTCTCATGTGTGACAAGATGATATCTTCTATGAATAATGAAGAGGTTTACATTCCACATCCTCCACCTCCATCTCCTACCACACCTCATGTGGTTCAGACTTTGCATCGTGCGTATATCAGCAGACCGACTACTAGACCCATGCTCATGTGCTTCTCCATCATCCAGTACACCCTAAATAAATCCTAACACTTGGTTTCCTCTGATGGCACTATTGATGTTTCTGTATAGCAGGGACTAAACAGGATAAGTTTATCACCTCAATAGATTATCTTACATGAGATGGATCACTCAGAGGATCTTGAACAACCTATTATAATTTGAAAGAGTAAACGTGCATGTGCTATGTACCCTCTCTTAGGACATGTTTCACTGGGGCACCTCTCAGATGGCTTCAGGAAAATTGTGATGGGATTGTCATTTGCTGCAATCCCATTCACATGTGAGGAGGTTACACAGGACATCACGATGTATTATCATTATTCTTGGGCTTTAATTTTCCAAGAATCGGAGAGGACATGTGAGGATTCAAAGGAAGTACGTTTTTTATCTCCTTCTAGAGACTTAGATGCAAACTGTAGATTTCCCACTAATATATATATATATATATATCAAAGATCTCACACGAAGCTCTATGTTGATGATACATATGAGGTGGATAAGAGATATAGTTAGCTCGTTGGAAAGCTCCTATATAGGACGATCACGAGGTCAAACATCTCCTTTTGCAGTGAACAAAGTCAGTCAATTTATGGAGTAGATATGTCATGCTCATCAAGGTTCATAAAGTCGGTATGCGGTATTCGTTCAGTAAGGCGGTCTAGAGCGAGTAAGCGGGTAGGCGGAAGTATATACGGATTATGCGGTTTCTATTATTTTAATAAAAATTAATTGAAATATAATAATTTCAAACATTAGATATTTATGTTTAAAGAAATATAACATGGAATAAATATGAAGTGAAGACTTTTTTGTACAATGTGATATCAACCAAAGAATTTTCAAAGGCATTCATTTCCAAAAGACAAATATGTTAAGTTAACGTTGGAGAGAGTAAAATGTTGTAAATTGATTGAAGATAAAAAATGGCGGATATCCTTGTCTAAATTGGAAGGTAACCTTTTTTGGAAGTGTAACATTGTTAGTAAACACAACCATGAACCTTCGTATTTTAGTAAATGGTATATTTGTCTACTCAAAGTCAAATATTAAAAAATTCAACCATTTAAATTAAATATATGTAATTTGTTTTGTACAGTTAAAAGTTCCATGCAAATCTGACATATATAGTCGTTTTTCCTGAAAAAATCTAAGATAAACACATAATTTATTCTATATTCATGCAATTATGAGATAAAGTAAAAGTCATAGCTGTCATTGGAGAATCAAAAAAAATAGAGAGTCGTTGTTGAATCTAAAAAATAGAGAGACTTAGAGCTAAATAGATCAATCAACAAACCTTGGCAGAGAAGAAAAAGATGGTGGAGGAGCAACCCATGTGGAAGTCAAGAAGGTGGTGGAGAAGCAAAGAGTAACCTCTATTACATATGCGGCCGCATATGCGGATTACTCGGTCGAGTATACCGCATGACCCGCATATTGACCGAGTATAGCATACTCGATGCGGTAGGGGGGCCGCCTCCGCATATGCGGTCGCCTAGGCCGACTTTCTGAACACTGGTGCTCATATAGATGCAGTCTCCATGATCCTAAGATACCTGAAGTCTTCACCAAGTACAAGGTTACTTTCTACCAAAGGGACATCTCTTGAGATCACAACTTCTGTAAATGCCGACTACGCATGATGCCCAAAAGACAAGTCAACATACGGATTGGCAATGTTTATTAGGAGCTCTGCAGGAAGCAAAATGGTGTTTCTAGATCAAGTGGCAAATATGAATACATAGCCATAGCACAAGGAAGCAATGCGATGATGTGGGTCACGTCTCTTCTAATTGATCAAGCTCTTGATGCGCCCCTTCCCACGCAGCTACTATATGACAATCAGGTTGCATTTTTCATTACCAACAATCCAGCATTCCATGAGAGGATCAAATAGATTGAGGTGGATTGTCACTACACTAGAGACATGATATAGAAGAGCGTCATCTCTATATCCCATGTGAGCTTAGGGGAACAAACTACGGATATATTTGCCAAGGCTCTAGCCAAGGGGTCATTTCGTAAGTGTTCTTCCAAGCTTATTTTTGCGATATTTATATCTCTTTATATTTATTTCTTATTTCTCCTTTCTTTAATGTACCTCTCTTGTAATTTACCCAAGGTTTTTTTCCTATATAAGAGAGTCCTAAGGTCATAATAATGATATGCAATTCTATTTTCCTCAACATGGTATCAGAGCAACGGTCCTAGACCGAGGTTCCCGTATCTCAAACCCTAACCCTACCCCCTCTCGTTCCCGCCGACCTCCTCTCCGGGCCCCATCCGCAAGCTCGTCAGCCACTAGCTGGACGCCTCCTATTGCAGTCGCCGCAGGCCGACTGCAACAGTCTCCAAGCAGGCCGTCGTCCGCCCCCGATCACCGCCCACCACCCGTGTAGTTGCGGGTTGTCGTCCTATCTCCATTGGACTGCAATCTGACCATTGTTGCAATCGGATTAGTCTGATCTCGATCGGAAGTTGTGATTTCAGACACGTAAATCACATTTTCCGACCCTAAACTACAACAAGGATTGAAGAGGAAGGTTGTATGAATCTACACGTACAACCAATCCTCCATATGATTGTATAGACTCACTCGGAGTAGTCTACTCCCCAGTTTTGTTCTGAATTTTCGACATTTGTTCATCTTGTCGGAGAACAAGGGTGACATATTTTCATCGTTCGATGGCTTCAAGGGCCCAACTCCCATCCTAAAGATGGATGGGACTAACTACGAGTTGTGGTCCATGCAGTTTCACACCCTTATGCAATTCCATAGCAAGGAGCACATTTTCACTGATTCTGAGTTGACGGACAAGACTGGGGCTAATGCTTCTTGGAAGCAAGATGATGCCTACGCATGGATTTGGCTCTCTGGGACGCTCGCCACGGAGATTGCCAATGACATCGTCAATCAACCCACAACTAGGCTATGTGGGACATACTAGCTGACACATATGAGCAAGCCAAGAATGAGAACAAGATCCTTCAGTTCAGTATGACATATTCTCGATCAAGAAGAATGGTCGGTCCCTTCATGCCCGCTTCTCTCACCTCCGAGGCATGTTTGAGCGACTCCGTAGATTTATGCCCATTACTACTAGCACCGAGCAACAACATGCATACCTGAATGCCACTATGACCGGAGTTTTTTGTCCTCGACTATGAGTACGATGCAACACGTACTCAACTACTTACTGGAGAGACGATACCACCGATGGAGGAAGTCTACAAGAGGCTGAGCAGGATCACTACTACATCTACCACCGTGACCCAGACTCCCTCTACGATGGCAGCTTCTCGTGGCAGAGGGGGTACTTCATAGTTTCGTTGGCATGGATCCCGTGGTTGAAGAGAACGTCAGCGTGGCCCATGCTCACATTGCCACCATCCAGTACATTCGAAGGAGACATGTTATCTGAAGCATGGATATCCTGTGTCTGCCCATGTAGCTGACCAAACAGAAACTACTTCGGCTCCTTCTCATGACGCGAGGCTTGGCGATCAGCCTTAACTAATTGATCAGACCAGCTCAGAACTTAACATGATAGATCATCTTTAGTACATGATCGACCAACCTTAATTGACCAACTTCGACATATGATCGATCATTTGTTAATTGCTTTTATTGCAGGACTGGTCGACCAACAGTATGTACCAGATCAATTACCTCTCGATCAATATTTGAGAGTCCTGATCGACCATCTTTTGAATTCAACTCAACGACTTTATTACGGCTAGTTTTGGTCAATCAACGGAATTTGATATGATTAATCAACAAAAGTTGACCTGATTGATCAACTAATGTGTACTTATTAATCAACCAAGTTGAATATCATAATTCTTTACCATATTTGATTACAATAGACACATTTTCAAAGTTCCTATTGTACCACTATAAAAGGACCACATACCCATTTTTGGAAGGCACACAACTCACATCTATAAAGAAATCTTCTCTAGAGTTGTTCGTTTCTCTCTGTTCTTCAAATTATTAAGCATTTTAGAGAGATTCAATCTTCTAGAGCTTTTTTAATAATTCAGACTCGCAAGATCTCTCCATAATAGTGTTTAATTGCCTTCAGTTTCTCAAGTTCCTTTGTAGCTAGTTAGAGACATTCTTCAGGAATCAACACCATCGATGTTATTTTTCAAATGATATTAAATCATTTACCTATGCTAGTTTTATCAGAAATATTAATATTTCTTGTGCTTATATATGAATTTATTGCTTAGCAATATATCTATATTAATGATATAAAATATTATTATACTAGAGGAAAATCTTTAGAGGAAAATCTTGGTGTTAGATCCAAGTGCGCAGGGTGTTTCTTAAACCGTTGCGATTTTTCCAATCCAAGAGGGTCAAGCATACTCGTAGTATGGCCAATCCTCGACGTTGTCAATAATGTATGACGATGGTATTAACTGTAGTATTTGATCCAAGGTTGAAAAGCATTTTAATGTGTGGTCTAAAAACGTTGTAAATAGTTGAGTTATCCATGTAATAACTCAGTATAGTAAAGTAGTTGTTCGGCTCGGTTGATCGAAAATCCTAAGTCAGGAAGACCTAAGTTGTGGTTTTACCTAGTTAGGTTTCCACGCTAACGACTCTGCATACTGTGGTTGCTTGTCTAATTTGCTTGACTGTAAATTATTTCAAACTGTCATAGTTATAGAAAACTACTATTCCCCCAGTAGTATTGCGATCCCCATGTACTTACCCATGACTCTCAAGAAGGGGACCAGACAATGTACTAATCATCATGTTTCAATAGCAGTGTCTTTCTTACGCCTTAGATCCTCTTACATATGATTTTACGAGGCACTATCTACCAAAAATATCCTTCATAATCACAATGACACTCAATAACTCTAGATGGTGACTTGCAAATGGAAGACAAGATGTCTGCACTTGTTTCATGTGGCACATGGCAACCTGTTGATCCACCAGCTGACAACAAGCTACTTAGATATATTTGGATGCTCACAGTAAAATATAAGCCGATGAATCGATTATTCGAGTCAAGACTCTCTTAGTAGTAGCCAACGGGGTTTGCTCAAATCTACGGTATTGATTTCTTTGAGACGTTCTCCCCAATTGCTTGTCTCTCCACAGTATGGATCCTTATGGTAGTAGTCGTACACCTTCATTGGCCTTTGTATCAACTTTGTGTAAAGAATGCATTTCTATATAGTGACCTACATTGCAACCACCCAACATAGAGGCTCAAGGGGAGTGTCAAAAGGTATGCTTACTATGCAAAGCTATTTATGAACTTATCCAGGGCCCTTAATCATGGTTTCAAAAGCTACCAAAAGTACCAGAAAGTATGGATCTTTCTAGGTCATCAAGAATCATTCTTACTCGTATGGAAGAACGAAAAAGGACTTGTGTCAATGCTTGTTTATGTGGACGATATCATCCTCACAGGAGATGATTGTGACGGTGTTACAGAGGTAAAGAAGCAACTAGCAGATAAGTTGTGATCAAAGAATTGGGGGCATTAATATACTCTCTTGGGATTGAATAGATTAGTCCAAGTATTGCATGATTATGTCCTAAATAAAGTATGCTATTGGACAAATTGTTGTATCTAAGCATCATATAACCAGATATTTCACTTGCAGTTGGCAATCTGAGTCAGTTTATGTACTCTCCTACTTCAGCACACTTTGATGCATGCATGATGGTCTCTAGATATATCAAGGCTTTCTTATGGATGGGCCTACTATTCACTAAAAAATGCCTTCGGCCTTATATTCTACTCCAATGCATGTTACATAGGATGCGTGATGAATAGAAAATCTACTACCAGGTTATGCATGTAACTTGCAAGAAACTTAGTAACATGGAGGAACAAGAAACATGCAGTTCTCTTTCCCATAGGCACTGAGAGCGAATATAGATCTATGGCACACACAATAACAGAACTAGTATGGATTTGATCCATACTCATAGAGCTTCATGTCACTCCCACCAACACTATGGAGCTCAGATGCGATAATCAAGTAGCAATGCATACATCCAACAATCCCATGTTTCATAAGCAAACCAAACATGTGGAACTTGACTTCCATTACACCAGAGACCTGATACAGAGAAATACTCTGCATTCTTAGCATGCCCTCTACACATAAGACTACTTATATTTTCACCAAGCCATTCGCTCGCATACAATTCAAAAAATGTATTAACAAGTTGAGCATGATTGACATATATACTCCATGTTGAAGGGAGTTTTTGAGTTAAAAAATTATTGTCTGGATGGAGGCCGTAGGAGTCTCTGTTTCACGTGAAATTTTAACGACATAATATAGGGATATATTGATGAAATTCCACGGAAGAAATTTTCAAAAAAATAAAAAAATCGGGTGAAATGGGGCGAGGAGCCAAGTTAGCTCTCCCCAGGGGGCAGCCCCATTTAACCCGTGAGTGTTATACTGTAAACCCTATCCCTAGGGTTATTCCGCTCTTTTGAGTAGAGAGGCCATAGCCTCAAATTTTGCCAAAATTTGATCGGATATTGGTTGAGTTCCAGTTTCGACAAGTGATTAAAGTCGGTATGAAAATCCAAAATTCAAAATGGTTTTTGTTGCATTTTCATTATTTTTGACCGAGATGGCCGAAATATCTGTCGAATTTCGATCAGAATTTCATTTTGGTTGGTTATGTTGACTGAACTCAGCCATGGCCAGTCCCAAGCCCGGGTAAATGAGGAGGGTTGCGTTAGGTAGCCGACAGCCAGCGTAAAATAGTCAGAGACAACTTCTACAGATTTCGTTGGGGCGTTCCCTACTTGCGACGCGTTGCATCGCCCGAATATAATGAAAAATTGGCAAGGGCCGCTACATCGCAGCCTGGATGTAGTTCAAAATTTGCAAGGGTTCTCGCATGAGGAACGCATGCGAGTAATTAAGCTAGTTCTGCTGCATCACTGCCTGGATGCAGTCCAAAATTTACAAGGGTTCTCGCATAATGGACGCATGCGAGTAAAGAAGTTAGTCCAAAAGAGATTGCAACGGAAGTTGCGGATTGGTAGTTGGAATATTGACACTTTGACTGGAAAATCGATGGAGATAGTGGAAACGATGGAAAGAAGGAAGATTCATATACTATGTCTTCAAGAGACTAAATGGGTTGGAGAGAAAGCAAGGGAGATCGAGAAGACATGCTTTAAACTTTGGTATTCATGTAAAGATAAGGGTAGAAACGGTGTTGGAGTGGTTGTTCATAAGGATTTGAAGGATTGTGTGGTTGAGGTGCAAAGATTCGGGGATCGAATTATTTTGCTAAAATTGGTGCTTGAAGAAGAAATTCTCAATATAATCTCAGTTTATGCACCACAAATTGGTTTAAATGAAAGGACTAAACAAGCTTTTTGGGAGGATCTAGATAAGATTTTACAAGGAATCCCACAAAGAGAGATGATTTGCATAGGTGGAGATCTTAATGGACATGTGGGAAAAGATGCTTCAGGGAATGCTAGTGTTCATGGAGGACATGGTTTTGGGGATAGAAATGAAGAGGGAAAAGTCATCCTGGATTTTTTAACGGCATATGATCTTTTCATAACAAACACTCTCTTCAAGAAGAGGGAGGAGCATTTAATTACTTATAAGAGTAGGCCAACGAGAACACAGATAGATTACTTTACGTTGAGGAGAAGAGATCGGTTGTCTTGTAAAGACTGCAAAGTAATCTCAGGAGAGAGTTTGACAACCCAACATCGCTTGCTAGTCTTGGATGTACAAATAAAAGGGCTGGTAAAGAAAATGAGGGTTCCTAAGATCACTAGAACTAGATGGTGGAATCTTCCACTGAAGCAATCGAGCTTCAGGGAGAAGGTTTTTGAATATTTATCTTGGGGTTGTAGTGGAAGTGCAAACGAGATGTGGAAGGCAGTAGCATCTTGTATCCGAAAGGTAGCCAAAGAGATGCTAGACGAGTCAAAAGGAGGAGCCCCAGGTCAAAAGGAGGTTTGGTGGTGGAGTGAAGGGGTGCAAGAGAAGCTAAAAATTAAAAGAGCATGCTTTAAAGCTAGGTCTAAGGATAGAATAGAGGAAATTGTCACAAACTACAAAATAGCAAAGAAGGAAGCAAAGAAGGCTGTAAGCGAGGCTAAGTCGAAAGCTTATGAAGTTTTGTATAAAAATCTCGACTCTAAGGAGGGCCAAAAGGATATATTCAGGTTGGCCAAAGCAAGAGAAAGAAAGACCAAAGACCTTTCTCAAGTGAGATGCATTAAGGACGAGGAAGGTCACGTGCTTGTTACTCAGAAGGATATAGAGACTAGATGGGAGCAGTACTTCCATAAACTTTTCATTGGGGAAGGAAATAGAGAGATCACTTTGGGTGATCTAGCTAGTAGTGAAAGTTAATTGAATCGTGCAAGCTATAGACGGATACAAAGAAAGGAAGTAGAGGAGGCTTTGAAGGTTATGAGACCTGGGAAAGGTGTAGGACCGGATGACATCCCTGTAGAAGTATGGAAAGTTTTAGGTGAGCGCGGTTTGACTTGGCTTACGAATCTATTCAATGTTATTTGGCGAAGCAAGAAAATGCCTGAAGATTGGAGGAGTATCGTGGTGCCTCTTTATAAGAATAAAGGAGACATTCAAAATTGTTCAAATTATAGAGGTATCAAGCTGATGGGTCACAATATGAAAATTTGGGAGTGTGTGATCAAGAGAAGGTTGTGGCAAGTTTCCAGGTTAAACAGGGAAGACGCATCCGGTTCTGAGCCGACTTCCCTATAGGTCGCGTAATCCTTTGCTATCTTGCTTGAAAATCACACTTAAAATCTACAAGATTAATTGGACTCGATTTCGAGTCCTTCGCTGTGTTGAGTGTGAACCCAGGGTCTTGGATTGATTTGTTTGCTTCAGGTAGGAGTAAAATCCTATCTTCTTCTCGCCACATCAAGATGAGTGACTGGGGGGATCCCGACTCTTTATTCACCGATCTCTCTATGAGTCCCCCACGAAACTCCTCTTCATCGGCCCAAGCGCACCTTGGACCACCCAGGACTCATGACCCTCTTGAGTCCTGATTCCCTCATACCTAGGGTGGTTACTCTCAAACCAACCCTTTCCTCTCCTCCGAGCTTACCGAGGAAGACCATCGCCTCGGTAATCCCTTCCTTGATTTGTCCTCTGACACCGATCTTATTTCATACCCAGGAATAGAGGACAAGATGCCGCCTAAGCAGCCACCACCGGATGAGGAGCAATTACGATAGATTCTTAATCGCCTTGCTGAAGCCGAACAAAGAAATGCAGATCTCACAGCTAGGATGAGACAAATCATTGTAGCAGGAGGTATAGACCGACCAATGGTTGATGCCTACAACCCGGCGGAAAACGAGATACAGAATTGGTTGGCACCAGCGGTTCCCACCGAAGCATTTGAGCTGAAGCCCCACTTCCTTAGTCTGCTTCCGAAGTTCAACGAAAATACCAATGAACCGTATACTTTCCTCCGAGACTTCGAGCTGGTTTGCAACAATCTTAGCCATCCCATGTTGGCCAAGATTACATTAGACTGAAGGCCACCCCATTTGCCTTAGGAGATAAGGCAGCTCATTGGCTGAAAAACCTAGGGGTGATATGTACAACTTGGATGCAGTTCAAGGACCTCTTTCTGAAAAAGTTCTACCCTCTCAGTAGGACTAACCAAATGAGAATGAAGATCGCCAGCTTCTCCCAAGGACCCAGTGAACCTTTCCATGATGCTTGGGATAGGTTCAATGACTTAGTGCAGAAATACCCCTGCCACGGCATTTCTAAGGCGATCTTAGTCCACACCTTGTTCTGTGGTTTAACCCCGGAGATGCAGGGGTTAGTCAGTGCCGCCTGTGGAGGAAGCTATCTGAACAAGAACGAGCACGCCGTATGGAAGATCCTGGAGTAGATGGCGGAAACCGGCAGGTCGTAGGCCACCAGGGCCTATCAGTTGTCTCCCTCAATCCTATCCAACGAGACAATCCGAAGGACTGTAGCGGATCTGACCGAGGACCTCATCCCCAGCATGGGGATGATTGCAGATAAGTTAAACATGGTCGAGCAGATCCACAAGAGGGTCACTGACCTTGAGTCTCTCTCACGTCTACCGAAGCAAGTGGAGGAACTTATTGAGAAGGTAGCTAAGATGAAGCTACATGCCCCTTCTGCACCACCTGCCCTTGTACATCGAGTCCATCTTGTACAGGAATAGGAACCGGGGCCTCAGAGTGGTTGGGTGGAGGACCAGACTTACACCCAGTAGGACCAGCATGCACCCCCACAAGTGGAGACCGGATATGAGGAGCCTCCACAGGTGTTAGAGATCAACGGGCTGTGGTACAGCCGTGACCCCATCAGTAGACAGTCGGGGATGGGGAATGGTCAGCTTCACCGACCTTCCCCATCTTACCAAGGAACCAGCTCCGTCCCTGCACCGCGCTTTCAGTCCAGGCCAGAACAAGGGTACCAGTCTCAGCAGCACCAGCAGCAACAGCGCACATATCAGCAGGGCCCAGTACCGTCCCACCACCAGCAGCAGTACCGGCATGGCCAACAGGGCCATTACAGAACCTCGTCTGCAAATCAGCCAGCCCAGCCCACCGAATTGGAGTCACTCACCTTGGCGATCCACACCCTGTCTGATAGGGTCCAACATATGCAGAACGATTATCTGGATATGAGAACCGATATCAATCGTGTCTCTCATACCCAGGACCAACAGATGGCGCCAAAGACCCCAATTCCCGCACAGGTTCAGGCCAACCCGAATAGCATAATCCATGACAAGAACCGAACTTGTGATCAGGTATATTATTCAATTCGGATTCATGCCAGGTCACTCAACTATTGAAGTCATCCATTTGCTGAGGAGAACAATAGAGATTTATAGAGCTAAAAGGAAGAACCTCCATATGATCTTTATTGATTTGGAGAAGGCTTATGATTCTGTCCCACGAGAGATATTGTGGAGAGTTTTGGAGAAGAGACAAGTGTCAGTCCTATACATCAACCTCATAAAGGACATGTATGATAGGGCTTTATCTTGTGTAAGGACCCCATCTGGGAAGACTGGTTATTTTGACATCAACATTGGTTTACATCAAGGTTCAGCTTTGAGTCCATTTCTTTTTACTTTGATTATGGACGAGTTGACAAGTCACATTCACGATGAGTTACCTTGGTGTATGTTATTTGTTGATGATATTGTGTTGATTGGTGAGACTAGAGATGGAGTAAATGAGAAGCTTGAGGTCTGGAGACATGAGTTGGGAAGTAAAGGATTTCGTATAAGTAGGGCTAAGACAGAATATATGGAGTGCACCTTTGATGGAAGCAATGGTGAAGGAATTGAGGTGAAGATTGGTGATTATAACATTCGGAAGAGAGATTCTTTTAGATATCTGGGATCTATTTTGCAACATGATGGGGAAATTGATGGAGATGTTACTAATAGAATAAATGCAGGTTGGCTAAAGTGGAGAGGAGCCTCTGTTGTTCTCTGTGATAAGAAAATTCCTTTAAAAATTAAAGGAAAGTTTTACAAAGCAGACGTGAGACCTGCTATGCTCTATGGATCTGAATGTTGGCCTGTGAACCATAGACATGTGCAGAGAACAGCTGTAGCAGAAATGAAAATGCTAAGGTGGATGTGTGGACACACACGTAAAGATCGGATTCGGAATGATGCAATCAGAAAGAAAGTTGGTGTTGCTCCGATCGAGGATAAGATGCGAGAAAACCGCTTAAGATGGTTTGGTCATTTGCAAAGAAGATCAGCTGATGCACCAGTTAGGAGATGCGAGTGTTGGGACGTTGAGCCGGCTAAGAGAGGGCAAGGACGGCCCAAGAAGTGTTGGAAAGAGACCATACGAAGGGATCTTTGTTTTGCGGATATAAGCCCGGAATTGACCCAAGATAGATCTGAATGGAGGCGAAGAATCCATGTAGCCGACCCTACTTAATTGTGGGAAAAGGCTTTGTTGTTGTTGGCGTTGGTGGTGGTGGTTATGTTGACTGAAATCGACATTTACGGCTTTGGGGGAGACGTCTCTCATTGTAAGTTGTAACCTTAACCTCCATCTATATAAGGAGGCATATGGTTCTTAGTGTGATTCAAGCAATACCATTTTCTCCAACAATCTTAGAGGGTGCTTTGAAGTAGCTCTAATGAATAAAAAGATTGCTGCTTCCAAATAGGATTTCCAGATAGAAGTAGCTCTAATGAAAGCCGAATGGAAGGAAATATTCAACTTAAGAGGAAACACCTATCTATGGCCACACAAAATGATTATGGCATCATCCGTGGTTAGCAGGACACCTTCAAGTAAGAATAACGTTCATGCTACATACAAAAGGATGAAGCCCCAATGGCACTGCCACTTTAACTGCAAGTATATTTACATTGGTTCAAGTGGAAAAAGCCAATTCAACAATGTATCTTAGATCCCTCTAAATCAAGCTTTCTTAACCCCATTAAACTAAACCTTAGATAAGTTTATAGTTTACAAAGTCGTAATAAGTTATTGATTGACCAAATATCTACAAATATATTATTCTAACTTCTAAGTAGCAAGATCCCAAGTAATCAAGCTCCTTTTAATACTATACTTTGGCAACTTTTGATCTTTACTGTTTAAGGAAGTGGTTTGATCCTTCTGACCTACCAAGTAAGAAATACAGCCTCCCGTCTGGGAAATAAGAAATAAAAAAGGATAATTTCAAATCGGGAGTACTCCCAAGAACAAGTGTTAAATACTTGGTATAAGCATGACTAGAGAAGAAATGGCGGCCCTGCAAGCAATATATATGAGGAGATCCCTCCAATTGCATACTAGCCCCCACCAAGGCAACCAAAAGCAAGACTGCAAATAAAGCCAGATATGATTTGGCTCTTATCGACCTCCATGGCCATCCCCATATTAACCTACACTATTGGATCTCTTCACCTTTTCATTGAGAACAAACCAAACCTTTAAATCCATTTGTTGTCAGATCAGATGGTGGGTAAATTTTACAAGTTAAGAAAAAATGTGTGCTAATCGTTTATTTGCATCATAAAAAAGATGAGGCCATATATGAAACTGTCCTTATCTAACCAAGGTTGGGAAGTAGTCAATTCTAAATTAATTATTTTTATACCGGATAAACCCAACCAAACATAAAATAACTGAAAATGTCTCCTGCCCCCTATTTTGTCACGCAACCATACATGTCGATAACATCAAAAATGCTACAAGAATTTGTTAGCTTTTGTTGTATGTATTTTTTAAAACATGTCCAGCGCTGTAGCATCGAAATATAAACAAATAATGTTTAAAGAGGAAGAACTTACAGCAGAAAGTTTGTTTGAAGTGCCTTCTATTTGCACAAAATATGACTCTAAAAGAACCTTTAGATCCACAATATTAGGCTTAAAACTAACCATACGCCCATTTCTGCTTTGAGCTTCATCCCTACAACAATCATTTCTGAAAATCAGATGTGTTTCAACTAATTAATTAAGATAAGATTGAGCTCAATTTGTGTGCGCTTGCAATTGCATGCAAGATGTGTGCATGTGGTGTGTCCGTGCCTGTGGGAATGCATGCATAAATGAAATATGAACAAAATTCTTGTGTGTTACTGTTTTTTTAGAAAAATCTGCAAACCTTTCTTCTACAACTTCGAATGTCTCATTCCCAGGATCAACTCTTGAAGATGTGTTTACAGTGCATTGATGAGCAAGTTTCTCTGTTAAATGCATCTCAGCCATGTCCATGTCATTATGCAGTAAATGTTCAAGTTCATCTCTAACCTATGAATACATAAAGTAACATGAAGATTGTTAAAAAGAATATTGACAATGGTATAAAAGAAACAATCAATGAGAAAGATAAAAAAATTTTAATCATTATGACAACTCTTTACTGTATAAAAACTCCAAGAACTCGTTAAAACGAAACAAACTCCTTTGAATAAATGGTTGATGAACTTTTCCATAAGAATAAAAAAAGGACTTGATGGAGCACATCCATCAATCCCACAATATTATTTCAGCCTACTATATTATTGAAAACTCTGCCTTCAATGTATTGGTGGAATCTTTTGGCATGCAAATCTATCTGGGATGTACATGTGGACAGGGAAACTTCATCAATTGCATTGTCAGTTTTTTACTCGTGTTAAGTGTATTCAGTAACTATTGAACTCGAGAAGGCATCCTTCTACTTCCAAACAAACAAAAGGCTGTCTTCGCATTGCTTTTAACATATGCAAACATCTATAAGAATGTTGCAGAATGACTTTTACTAGTGCACCTTCCATCTATTAATGGATAGACCTTTTAAGAGGGTCTATTTATCATCAAATAATCAGGATCTACCATTTGAGGGAAAGGCTAGCTTAATAATTCTTGATGACCTACCATTTTAGGGAAATGCTACCCTACCTTAGTTAAGGACATACCAAAATACCTTGATAGTAGGAGTTTTCCTTTAAGATAAACAAACGAATTGATTATTCATGAGACCATATGGTTCTCTTATATAAGAGGAGAAACACATTTGGGCAAATTACATAATAGATACTAAAAGAAAAGAAAATATACAGAATTATGAAAGATAAATAATATCTCAACACTCCCCCTTAAGATGGAGCATAGATATCAATCATGCTCAGCTTAGAGCAGCATCTCTAGGATGTTCCTCGGTCTAGAGCCTTGGTGAACACACATGTTGTCTGTTCCCCCGAGAGGTGGAGATAAAGCTCTTTTGAATCATGCCACAAGTGTAGTGACAGTCGACATCGATATGCTTGGTCCTCGCATGGAAGGCAGGATTGTTGGCAATAAAAAGTGCAGCATGGTTGTTGTGGAAAGGGATGAGAGAATACTATGATATAATAAAGAGGTCTAGGGGTCCTTATATATGGCTAAACCCTAGAGAGCTCAAAAGGATAAAATACATAAATACCCTCAAGGGGTTACAATAGAATATGAAGATGCAATCTACTATAATCTCTAACACTCCCCATCAAGTTGGAGCATATCCATCGATTATACCCAACTTGGAAGATATCCACGATAGACGCTTCTTTGATAAGGCCTTTGTGAATATGTCTGCAAGCTGAAGACCTGTCAAGATGTGTGGTGAAGACCTGCACGGCATGAGAAGCAACGTCCTTGACAGCATCAGTTGTGTGCGTTGAGTTGATATTGTCCATAGTGTCCTGTAGAGTGAGTTGAGTTTCTTTCTGTTTGTTTGTCCAAGTTGAGCATTGCATGCTCCAGCTTGAGGGGGAGTGTTGGAGTATTTGGTTGTGCGCCATACGTATGGGAGATGGGTAAATGGATCTTTCCAGGATCCATTTACCCCATCCAAGAGTTTAGTCCCACATCTACCAGTGGTAGGACTTGAAGGCTCTGTGGAGGCTATATAAAGAGCCCCAAACCTCTTGTATCAGTTGAGAAAGTGCAACGCATAACCTGGCCCTTTTAGGCCTTCTCCCGTGGTTTCATCCCGCTCCTCACGGAGTAGGGTTCCACGTTAAACCTTTGTGTTCCAGTTTTATATTTCTCTATTTCTACGCTCTGTTTATCATTATCGTTTCCGCTTCCTATTTTCTAACATCTTCAAAGGCAAGATCATTAGATGTAGAGTGTTTCCTTGGTTCTGTAGGAATACCAGAAGGTTTGCACCTAAATAGCCCTGCCTCAGTCAGTATATCTAAGCAGTACTTTCTTTGTGACATATGGAGTCCCTTCTTGGTGCGTAAAACTTCTATGCCCAGGAAATAACGAAGTTGCCCCGGATCTTTGGTGACAAAAACCTTTTGCAGAAAAGCCTTGGTCTCTAGCACTCTTTTATCATCGTCACATGTAACAACCATATCATCTACATATACAACAAGTGTAACAGTACCAGTTGATCATTTTCTGACAAAAACATAGTTAGATGTATTTCTCTGAAAATCTAGAGTGTCGATCTCTGAACTTAGTCTGTCAAACCATGCCCTCGGGCTTTGCCTTAGACCATAGATTGCTTTGCGAACTGCAAAGTCGGCAAACATACTCCTCCTCAACTTCGTAACCAGGAAGCTGCATCATGTAAACTTCTTCCTCGAGATTGCCATAGAGAAATGCATTCTTGACATCCAATTGAAAGATAGGCCAACTCTTGTTTACTGCTACAAAGAGGATAGTGTGTATAGATCCCATCCTTGCAACAGGAGAAAATGTCTCGAAGTAATCAACTCCATATGTCTGTGTAAAGCCTTTTGCCACAAGTCTTGCTTTCAATGACTCTCTGTGGATAGTGTACTAAATCCCATGTCCCTCTAGAATTGAGAGCATCTATTTTTTTTCATTCATTGCATGTCGCCATCCAGAATCCTACAATGCATTATGATGGTCTCGGAACAGAAAGTGTCATAAGAGCATCTGCATATCTCTTATCAAAATATGATAAGCTATCAGTGGACGCGAAATGAGACAGAGGATGAAGTGTACATTGCCTCTTAGTTCTGCGCAAAGCGATGGGAAGCTCCTGAGGATCATCCGGGGCAGTGTTGGTGGAGCACTTGAAGATGGCATATTCTCCTGCAACAAATGAACAAGTAGAGGAATAGGAACAAGAGTAGACACATGTTTTCTTTTATACACAATTGGTGGAGGAGGAAGATCTAATGGTATATCTGACATAGCTTGAGTAAAGAAGCTTGTTTGTTCGAAAAAGGTGACATTAACAAATATGTAATAGCGTTTACCAGAAGGATCGTAGCATCTGTACCCTTTCTTAGTTTGAGAATAACCTAGAAAAACACATTTAATCGCAGGTGGAGATAATTTGTCGGTAGTATGAAAGTTGTGAACAAATGCAGTACATCAAAAAATCCACAGAGGTAGAGGAAATGGTGAGTCATTTGGGTATAATAAGCCAAAAAGGGTGAAGCCATTTAGGGAGGCAGAGGAGACCCTATTTATAAGGTGGACAACAATGAGTATAGCATTCCCCAATAGGTCTTGGTAACCATCATTTGGGTAAGAAGTGAGAGGGCAATATCAAGGAGATGTCGCAGTTTTCTTTTGGCCACCCAATTCTGCTGAGAGGTATATGAGCAAGAGGTTTGATGGATAGCGCTCTGGGAAGCAAAAAAGGATGTCAAATCATTTTGTGTAAATTCCAATGCATTATCAGAACGGAAGATTTTAATAGATGTGGAGAAAATATTTTTGACATAGTGAAAGAAATTCTTGACAATGTTATTAATTTATGAACGTTCCTTTAACAAGAAGACCCAAGATGATCGACTGTAGTCATCCACAAAGACAGCAAAATATTTATGACCACTTAGACTTCGGATCGGACATGGTCCCCGGATATCACAATGAACCAGAGCAAAAGGAGTACGATGGTGGGGCTCGGTCCGTGCAGGAAAGGATACTTTGTGATGTTTCCCGAACTGACATGCCTCACACTGAAAGGGTTTGAGCGTAGAGAGTTTAGAGAACATCATGGAGAGAGCCTTAGCAAAAGGGTGACCTAGACGAAGGTGCCATAGAAGAGGATCTTCTGAGATTGAGACAACACCAGCAAAATTGGAATCATAAAGGATGTTGAAGTAATAGAGGTCGTTCCTCTCATAACCCCCACCAAAAATCTGCCTCGTCCAGATATCCTAAAAATAACAGCAAAACTCATCAAAAATAACACGACAGTTAAGTTCACGGCATAGCTTCTGCACAGATAAAAGACTGAGAGGAAAGGCAGGGGCACAGTGAACATCCGTCAATCACAGTTTGGAAGAGAAATCAATAGTACCGACAACAGTAACTAGGGAATGATCCCCATTAGCAACTCGAACAATCTTCACAGAGGAAGACGGTTGGGAAGACATAAGCAAACTTCCTTCTCCCGTCAGATGGGTAGAGGCTCCAGAGTCAATAATCCATGCATGTTTAGAGGCAGAGACAGAGTGTGCTACGGTATCTGATGTAGTAGCTAGGCTAGCAATAGAGCCAGAAGCACTATTATCGCTGATAGAGGAAGTAGATTCTCGCAGCAGTTATCATAAGCGAGCATATTCAGAAGCAGTGAATGGGGTTTGTATCCCACCAGTTTGCTGAGCAGATGTGTCTCCAGTTGCATCATATGGTGCTTCATCATAGGCATTGTTGGAATTATGTTGCATGCCAAACGTTGCCCAACATCGGTCAGAATGGTGATTCCAGCGTCCACAGTGCACACATGTTGGATACCGAGCAGTAGAAGAATCATTGCCACGTCCACGATCACGTCCTCGTCCAGAATCACGGTCGTGCCCAGATTCATGACCACGTCCACGTCCACAGTCACGACCTTGTCCTCGTTGATATTGTCGCTGCCCTCTGTATCCCGAGAAGGTATAATGGGTCGTCGTCTCTGTAGATCCGTGGATGGTAGAGTGCTGAATTAGAGCCTCCAGCTCCTATAGGCGTCCGAAGATGGTCTCAAGGGTAGGCAGAGTATTAGCCATCAAAAATCGATCTTTCACATGCTTATATTTTGGATTCAGTCTGGAAAGAAAACTATAAACCTGCCATTCAACATGTTCGCCCACCTATTTATCACAACAAGTAGGCTAAAAAATAAAAGGTCATTAAATAGGCTTGTCAGAAGCCTGTAGTACTCGATAAGGCTTGACTCTCCATGAGTAACAGACCAGATCCTTGTGTATATGTCAAAAAGACGAGACTTAGTCGTCTTCTGAGAATATGTACGCTCAAGATTTTCACACATTGCATTTGCAATGTCTTTGTAAAGAAGATTCGCAGCAATGTTTGGATAGATATTGTTCGTCATCCAAGTGATAACCTGGCAATTGTCAACAAACCAGGTTTCATAGTCCTTGTCTATTTCAGCAGGTTGATCCTTTGTAAGAACATAACTTTTGCGTTGGTCACCGACAAACACTTTGAAAGATCGAGACCATAGAACATAATTTTCAGAGCCCTTCAACTTGATAGAAGTGCCATGTACCATCAAAAAAGAAGTAGGATACATGGGCTTGGTCTCGGTGGATATCATTGTGGCAGCTTAGGTCAAGAAGAAGTGACCTAGAGAATCTATCATGTTTTATTCAATCATTAGGTGTCTAATCCGGCATCAAGGAAGGGTGCAGGTCGATGCTAGAGCACGCAAGGGGTGCGTGGTGGCAAGGCAAGGGGCAACTGGCAGTGCGCGGTAGCGCGCAACCCGGTAGTGCGCGGGGCGCGGGCACAAGGAGCGCCTGGTAGCACGCAGCCCACCTAGCGACGGCACAAGGAGGCGATTGGCGTTGCCCGGAGGGACCTAGCAGCTGCGCATGGTGGCGCTTAGCGCACCTGGCAGAGGCGCCTGGCGACGTTTGACACGCCTGGCGGAGGCGCAAGAAATGCCTGGCAGCATGAGGGGCGTCTGGTGGCGCTTGATCTAGGACTGGAGGATCACCTAGCGACGTGAGAACCTCCTGACGGTGCTAAGGTTAGAGAGGTCGGTGGCGGCGGCGGGCTTTTAGGTCAGAACACAGGTCTAGGACCGCTGCTCTGATACCATGAGGAAAGGGCAGAGAGAATACTATGATATAATTATTCAAGAGGTCTAGGGGTCCTTATATAGGGTTAAACCCTAGAGAGCTCAAAAGGATAAAATACATAAATACCCTCGAGGGGTTACAATAGAATATGAAGACGCAATCTACTATAATCTCTAAATTGTCACATTGCAGACGCATGAGAAGAGGCACATCAATAGCTATATCAGTCAGAACGGATCTGACCCACATCATCTAAATGTACTCCCATGTGTCATGGCTCTGCACTCTGACTCTACACTCGATCTAAAGGTTGCCTTCTGCTTCTTTCTCTTCCATGACACCAAGGAACTCCCTATGAACATTGTAAAACCTGAGGTAGACTTCCTGTCCTTAGGACATCCTGCATAATCTGCATCTGCGCATGCTATAACGACAAGGAATGTTCCTTTGCTAAATAAAAGTCCAGTACTAGAAAAGATCTTCAGATACCTCAGAATCATATGGACTGCATCCATATGTGCATGTCTAGCTGCTCCATGAATTGTCTCACTCTGCTCACTGCAAAGGATATGTCTGGTCTGGTAATGGCCACAAATAGGTGCTTCCCAATGAGCTCCATGTACCTCCTCTTGTCTACCTCCTCTAAGTCATCATCATATAACTTCATGCTTGGATCCACTAATTGTCCTGCATCGCCTCATGGTATGTTCGTGATCTCCACTGCTAACAACCTTACTGCAAACCTTCTGAAATCCTCTGAGAGATGCCCCAAAAAGATATGGACGACAAGAGGATAAGTAGCACACATACATCTCCGCTTTCACAGAGCAATAAGCACATCAAGATCACGTGTCTCCTCAAATTATAGATTAGCCTCCTGAGAGGGCACATGCTCCTCCTGTAAAGTAGCTTGTTGCATGAACAAAACATTAGTGCCATCAGTAGAAATAATGTGCTCAAAACATACCTAGAGCATGTTGGATGATAGGGAAGGTCCATGAGCAGGGGCAACCGTGGGAGGCTTGTGAATGTAGAAATGTTGTAACAAGTGAGCCAGGATAGTAGATGATGGTGGTGGAGGAGCCACAAGAGCAGGTGGTACTCTAGTGGAGGTGGTGGTGTTGGTGGAGGTGCTGGTGGGACCAGTGGCGGTGGTGCCATATGAGGAGGAACGTATACCAGCTCTCCAAAGTTAGATGGAGTCAACCTATTACCTGCAGGAGAGAAATACATGACAGCCTCTAAAAAGGTAACATCAACACTAAAGTAATACTTCCGTCTAACATGGTCGAGGCAATTGTACCCCTTCTGGTTATGAAAGTAGCATACAAAGACACACATGACAGCTATAGGGGAGAGCTTGTCACGACCAAGAGTCAGGTGGTGTGAAAATGTCACAGATCCAAACACACAAGGTATAAGGGAGAATAGGTCCTTTTGAGGAAACATAGTCAAGAAAGGGACCTTCTCTCCTAATACAGATGACGGCATACGATTCACCAAGTAACATGCAGTGAGAACCGCATAACCCCAGAAAGATAGTGGAGCATGACTCAAAATCAAAAGTGCCCTAATCACATCAAGTGACGGTGTTTATGTTCGGCAACATCATTCTGCTGAGAAGTGTAGGCACACGAGGTTTGGTCTATGATGTAAAGAGACCTGAAGAACTCAGAAATATGTAATATGCAGAACTCTAAGGCATTGTTAGAGCGAACAAACTTAACACTCATAGAAAATATTCTTTATTTCAATAATAAAAGATTTAATGACGGACCCAACTTCATATTTTTTTTTCAAAAGAAAAACTCAAGATAGTCTAGAAAATTCATCCACGACCGTAAGATAAAACATGTGTTCTTGGTGATGAGGAACATGACTGGGACCTTAAACGTCAAAATGGACAAGCTCAAATAAATGATTACTACTGCGTCTCTGATGACCAGGAAAAGAACGGTGATGCTTCCCAAGCTAGCAAGCCTCGCACTGGAACGTAGAACACGTGGATATATGTGGGAGGACATGACGGCTTCTGCAGAGGAAGGTGACCAAATCGAATATGCCACATGTATGGTGAGACTGATCTAGTAGGAACGGAAGGTGCATCAACATATGGAGACTAGACCAGTCTGTAGAGCCCTATTTGTTCACGATCGCATCCAATCACCCCACCTGTGAGTATGTCCTGAAAAACAAGAGAATATGAGTAAAAATGGCATGAAAATGCAAGTCCTTAGTGATTTGACTAATACAAAGTAAATTCATATCAAAATCCGGTGCATGTAGCATGTTATGTAGGCACATGGATGGCGCCAAATGGACATCCCCTATCTTATAAGAGGAAAATGAGCCCCATGCGCAATGACAACTGATCTGCTAGGGGATACATATTTATATGAAGTAAACTACGCTCTTTCTCCACACAAATGGTAGGAAGCACCAGAGTCCATGATCTACTCTCTCATATCTACCCTGCTACAACTGGTAAAAGCATAGTCTATACTTGAGGAGCTCGAAGATGCTCTGGCAGAGGTGGTAACATTTGAAGGACATGTAGTAGTGCCGGCAGCAGGAGTCATTATCTCCCTCAAACGAGAGACAATATCATTTAACCGCAAATCTATAAAAGGGGTTGAACTGTCAGGAGGTTCTGATTACTCAACTATACGAGCAGAAGCGGGATACCCATGCTTCATATAGCATATCTCCTTTGAATGACTAGGATGATGGCAATAAGTGCATGGACCATGTTGACGTCCGCCTCCTCTGCCATTGAAACCATATCCTCTGAACTGAGTAGTACCTCCCATGCCGCGAGATGCAGCCATCGTTGAAGAGGTTTATGTGGTGGTGGCGGGTGGGATAATGATTCTGTTGAGATGACTGTACGCCTCTTCCATGGGAGGGATAGCTATAACTGTGAGAAGTTAGTTGTGTGCAACCTCGTATTCAGGATCTAAAGCAGATAGGAAAGCTCCAATCACCGTGGTGTTCCTGTTCGCCATATGCTGCTCAGCACACGTAGTCACTAGTATGAAGCTATGAAGCTTCTCGAACATGCTACAGAGTAAAGAGTATGAGTTGATGATGGCCATTCTGCTTGGCCATGAAAATGTCAAACTACTACTGAAGAATCTTGGCCACATTCTTCACTTGACCACATGGGGTTGTCAGGATATCCTACATTGCCTTGGTAGTTGGCCGATTCACGATATCATTGGCTATCTTCTTGATGAGAGTCCCAGAGAGCCGAATACATACATACGCGTCATCTTTCTTCCACGAAACATTCTCCCCAATCTTATCCATTGGCTCCGGTTGTGTCAGAATGTGCTCCTTGTTATTGCACTGCATGAGGGTCAAGAACTACATGTACCACAACTCATAGTTGGTCCCATCCATCTTAACAATGGGAGCTAGGCCCTTGAAGGCACCTGACGAAGAGAAGATACCATCTTGCTCTCTGACATGATGAAGAATATGGTCCAAACGGAACTCAAATGGGGTAGTATACCGATCTGAGCAAGTCTACACGATCATAAGAGGATTAATTGTACATGTAGACTCATACAACCATCCCCTTAAATCCATGATCTATTTGAGGGCTTGAGAGGTGTTCTAGAGTTCTGAAATCACCTTCTCCGATAAAAATCAGACTGAAAAGGGGCCCTGGAACACGAAAAACGTGATGAACAGAATAACAATGGATCCCTAGATCACGTCGGGGGCCCTAGAAGGCCTTGGTGGTGTTGAGAAACGAGTAGGGCCCAATGGGGGTTGGGCGATGCTGGTATCACTAGATAGTGCTAGGAGGCCACCGGGCGGTGGTGTTGATGATGGGCAGTGACACTGGGACCACTTGGTGATGTTAGGAGGCCATCGAGCGATAGTGGGGGGCACGAGGTGCCCCTAGTGACGTTGTTGGGGCCTTACGACGGTGCTAGGGTGGGCCTCAGGGGTCGCTTGCGACAGTAGGAGCCTCCTTGGAAGCCTATCGACAACGCACGTATCTCCTTGGAGGCCTGGCGGTCACATCGGAGACGAGGATGGGGGCGGTGGGTGGGGTAGGGCACGAGGTACGAGAACTCTGGTCTAGGATCGTCACTCTGATACCATGTGAAGATAAACGAATGAATTGATTATCACGCGGTCCTAGGGTTCTCTTGTATAAAGGGAGGAACTTGTTTAGGCAAAATACATAATAGAGACTGGAAGAAATGAAAATACATAGAAATATGAAATTAGTAACATCTCAACATGATTAAACGTTCAACAACTTGCCCACCAATGCATATATCCCTCCCATGGAGGGTCCTACAGCTGACCAAGCTATATTGATACATTCTTTCTTTGAAGACTTAGACCTCATTTGTCCTCATAGCTTCACATAACAGAGGGGGATCACATGCTTCCACGGGGCATGGTGATAAAGGCAATTGCAAAGGTCGTGGAGACAGCATACCTTAGTGTACTTACTACCAGAGGATCGACCACACTGAGGACTTAAATTGTCAGAAGCATGGACACCTTGCTTCTACCCACCTGATTGAACAATTTGATACTTCAGCCTTAGTAACAACTGATCAGAAGATTGAGACAATGATTCATAGTTGAGAGGGAGAGAGATTCCCCTTATGCTTCACCGTCCACACCTAGTCCTTCCTCTAACTTTGATGTTGCAGTTGATTAATCAAGTAGTGAATTTGCGTTCACAATAGGTCCTATTATTGAACATTGCACACCTCTTGTTACCTATGTGGAATTCAAAGGCATATCACCTCTTACAATGAGGGCCTTCCAAATGATTAATTATGCTTACAGATGGACTTCATTCCCTATTACTGGTCAACGGAAGGTTAACCTTACCCCCACCATGCACTTGTTACATACTTCATGTTCTTGTAATTTTGTTGAGTTTATCTTTGGCATCTTTGCTTTGGTCATGTCTACCTCGAGTAGCTATAAAAAACTTCTTGTCTATTTTCCCCCTGATCTGATTTTAAGCAAGGCGTGTCAACTAGGGAATCATCATCATGTTAGCTTCCCTAGTTGACATGAAAAAGTAGCAAGTCTTTGTTTTAGTTACTTTATTCGGATGTCTTAGTTTCGAGTTGTGTTTCTAATCTTTAAGGAGATAGATATTAATATCCTATTATTAATGGTGATTTTTCTCATATTTCATTGCTTTTTTCTTATAAAGAATAATCTAAATAGAGAGACGTTGGTGAACTATTCATGTTGATTTGGTCATCTATTCCATGAGAAGCTTTGCAAATTTCTTCTACAAATTTTTCCCCAGGCAAACTTCAAGCAAGGCATTTCAAATAGGGAAGCATCATCATGCTAGTCTCCCTACTTGACATGAAAACAATAGCAATTCTAGATTTAAGTTACTTTATTTTGATGTATGAGGTTCGAATTGTGTTTTTGATATTCAAGTTTGAGCATCAGAACTCATGCCCTTATTCGCAATAGAATGGGTATCCGAGAGGAAACACGGTTACATATTGGATATACGAGAACATTATTAATTCATGATCAAGCTCCTCTCATATTTGGGAGATGTTATCCTTACCACGTTATTTTACCAACAAGATGCCATCGCTTGTTTTACATGAATAAATTCCCTTCATTTTTTTTGAAGAGGGCCCTATTCTCTGTTCCACCCGATGTCTTTAGGTGTGTGATTTTTGTTCAGTACTTGACTAACAAGAAGAACAAACTGTCACATTAGGCTATCAAGTATGTTTTTGTGGGATACTACAGGATCCAAAAGAAGTACATTTGTTATGAACATGTTCGTAAGAGGTTCTATATAAATGTTGATGAAACTTTCTTTGACTCAATCAGTTTTTTCCCTATTAGGTCCAGGTTGTTGAGTCCGGAGTCTGAAATTGAGGTTTACTTGTCCCTCATCCCTTAAAGATGCTCGTCAAATGTAGAAGAGAAAGAAATATATTGTAGACATAAAATCTAGTACGTAGTCAAAGTATAAAGACATGGCTCAGGTTACTACCAAGATGATTTGAGTTTGGTCTGTAATGATAGACTTATCTGTGATGGTGCCACTCCCTATGCATATATTGTGATAATTAGATTGCAAGTAGAAAATAATCCAACTTTTCGTGAGAGAACCAAACATATTGAGGTTGACTGCCACTATACTCAAGATATGATCTACAAGGGACTCATTACTCATGTATTTCTCATGTCTTCTCATTAGATCATATTGTTGACATCTTCATTAGAACTGTGAACCCCTTAGGATCCGAGTACCCATTTACACTACCTCGCGGCTTTCCATTCATTAGAGATCGCATAATTTATAGAAAAATAGGGAATTTTTTTCGTTGCAATCATTGGCATCTGACATTCACATTTATATTCATAACCACAAGTTAATAGAGACAATTGGCACCAAAATCTTATTTCATTAATTTCCATATGATTTTACAACATGTACAATGTCTGACAGTACATACAACATCCCAAAAATTTGACTGAAGAGAAGAAGCATTTTACAATATCAATTGAACTAAAAACTGTAACAAAAACCACATACCGTCTGGTGTATACCCTGTCTCCTGGAAGGACAAACGACTACTGAACAGAAGACTTCTTTCCTGCCATGCGTGTAAGGAAGAAGAGGAGTCACAATTGTGAATACAAATCCGTAGTTTAAAAGTAAATGACAAGTAATTTATTATGTGCAAAAGAGAGCAAGTAGAAAGGTGGAACAAGTATAATTTACATCTACTTGCGTAAGTAAAAAGATTTTCCAGTTGTTTGAAGCATTTCTCATGATCAACCATTATCCCAACATTTCCCACATATGACATATTTATATTGTAGTTGAATATTCATGAATGTATGACTGTAAGTATATATCATCATTTTCTTCAGAAATCATGTTTGTGAGTGATGGTAGAAGAGTTTGAGATTGGAAAGCTTTATTAGATTATTAAGTCTAGCGGATAATCTGTGGTCTTGGTTAGTGTGTAACCTCACACTATGACTCTAAGACTTGGAGAATGTCTTAGGGTTGGGGTACCTCTGTAGGCATGCGGTGTAGTATAATGCATCCTAACTAAGTTCCCAACACGTCCACTAGCTTAATGAGATTTCAAATCAGATTATCGTCTTTTCCATTTACTCACTTTAATTGTAATTCCTTAAAACCTTAAGTGCAACTGTCTCAGATGTAACTCTAGATGATGTGGATATTGTAACATCCAGGATCCGCGTAAACCCGAACCCGACCCGAATAAGGTCCAAATAACCCAATTAAGTTATCTGACAATATTAGATAACTTAAAACGATCAATTGATCGTGAATTAAAAGTCATTCGGGCGAAAACGACCAAAAATCGATCGCTTCGTAATGCGCGTCGTGAAAGTCGCGACGCAAATTCGGAAACCTCAAAACGAACTGAGGCCGTCATGAGATCCGATTCGACGAAAGAAGACCAACGGAACCAACCGTTCGTCAATCGGAGGTCGTTTGATATTTTTAAATCACAAAATTTAATCTTAAACAAAAACTGTATCCGAAAATTTCGGGTATTCAAAACCCTACCGAAAGTATATCAATATTATACTCAAATCGATCGTCGTTCAAAGATGATCAAATCACGACATTACGCGTTGAAATCTGACGCTCAATGCGCGTATACGGTCAACTTTTAAGTGTATCAAATAGAGAGCAATAAATATATATATATATATATAATTAAATTCTGGAACAATACACAAAGTCTGATTAAAAAAAACCCCAATAATTACAGTCGTTGGGTATTAATCTTTTCCAGCCACTTGGACTTTCTCCTCTCTTCCACTTGACATTTCACTACTCTCCACTTGGCTGAAGATTAGACCCTTCTCCTCTCTATAAATACAGCCTTTCTTCTTGTTTTAATTCCATTTCCCATCCAAACCTCTCCAGCCGTAAGGGTTTCCAGCCCTTCCTTTCTCCCTACTGCTTGCCAATACTCCAGCAAAGATTCAGGGCTGCTGCTACTGCCAATTTCAGCAGCCATTGCTGCTGTCCAGCCACTGTCAGGAGCAAAAACAGCAGCTGAAGCTGCTGTCTTTCATGCCCTGGAGGTTGCTGCAACCTTCCCTATTGCATGCAAGTCTTGATCTTCAATTTGAGACCCAAAAGATGTACATTCCCTATCCCCTAAATTGCTGCCATGCATGCTCTATCACCATTTTTTTTCTGCTATCTTGGGTACATATAATCATTGGTTTAGATATTAGATTTCTAATCTCCCTCCACTGGATTACAGAAAAGAAAATTTGGAACTATTGTTCATTTCCTGTCATATTACTGTACTGATCACTTATCATTGAATGGCAAAGTTATGAAAAAAAATCCTTGAATGAGCTATTCTGTTACTATTGTTCTCAAATCTTCAAATTTTGGAGCTATATATTTTAAAAATTTAAGAATTAAATTTACTTCTAATGAATTTATAAGCTGTATTATTGTGCTGTCATGATTTCGATTCCCTGTTTTGCAAATCCATGATTTGGAAGAATAAAATTTTAAGAAATCAGTTTAGTTGAAAAATATACAAACATATATAATGTATCTTATTAAATGTTAGAGTATGCAAGTATTGTTTAATGTATTATATTAAAAGTTAGAATCTGTGTTTAGTTGAAATATATACAGATTCTCTAATTAAATGAAATATATATGTCATTCATACGTTTAAATTATAAATCTCTGCAAAATGTTAAATATATATAATCTGTGACTATCTTGAATTGTCCATAATTAATTGCCCATTTCATCCACTTCTACCACATTAAATATATCTTTATTAATAATTGAGACCAAATCCCAAATCTCAACTATCTCTCATATAGTCCATGACATCACCATTTTAATGAATGGGGCCCATGCTTGTAATCTTTAACCTTAAGCATTCAGTATCTTAGTGCGACGAAAGAAGAAACTAAACATAGGAAGTATTTTGGAAGCCATCAAAGAAGGTTTTGAGAGATGGTGTAAGATAACTGCATATATGTGAATACTATTTAAAAATCGTTGTCAATTCTCTTTGCTAATAATCTATCGATTTCGACGAAGAATTTTTATTGAAGAAAGTCTATCAATACTAACCTAGTATAAATTTCAAAGTTGGTATAATGAGGTAAGATTACTGGACAAATATTAATATATATCCCTTTCATCTAGTAGCAGGTGATCAACTTGTTTTATTTATCTCATTCCTAATCTAAAGATCAGATATCACAATTCTTAGAAGACCTGTCACTCTAGATAAATCCATCCCACCTCTTGTTCTCTTCTGATATCACAGTAATTGTTGCTAGGTCCTTGTAGTAACTAATCTAGTCATGTTCTTAAGGGTGTCTAGGACTTAAAGGATGTTTGGGGCCCTTTCCTTTGAGAAAGATCAATATTTGACAAAAGACTTAGATCAACGCAATTAAACAAAGAAATGATTGAAGAAGAAATGAGTAGTCAAGTAGGTGGAAAATTTGAAATCACTTATCTCTAATGATGAATAGTGCCGATCATGATGACTTCTACACATGATCGTGCGAGAGCGCGGTGACTCTCACCTGGGCGGGAGATAGGAAGCCCAGTTTGGGCAGCGGCCGCCAAGTGCGCGGGTCTAGGATTCCAGTCTTTTACACGGTTTTACGCGAGCTCGCAGTGTTTTTAGGCCCTCGTTGGGATCCAGACTTTAGACCAGTTCCGCTGACCCTGTCTTTTAGGATACCCAGGCGGGGGATCCTTGGTTTTCAGTTTTTACGTACGAGCTCGTCCGCCCGTACTAGTCGGGCAGTTTTCTAGAGCGACTTTTCTAGGGAGTCTCTCTCACCCGTCTCAGTGGCGTAGTTGTGGAATAGACCTATCCCTCTATTGGACCGCGCTTCCAATTAGAGGGCGAGACGGAAGTGCCATTTGTAGGCTTCTTCACCGCTTGAGTTACTTCGCCAACAGACTTGGCGATTCTACATCTAGATCATCCATATCTATATCTACATCATCTGGAGTTATATCTGAATCAATTGAAGTCAAGAATTGGAGAGGTTATGATCAAAAGTTGAGATTACTAGAAAATGATATATATGTCTACACTCTTATACTCATGAATATTCAACTACAACATAAATATGTCTTATGTGGGAAATGTTGGGTTCTGGGGAAATCATTAGAAATACATTACAAACAACTTGAAACCTCTTTTTACTTATGCAAGTAGAAAAAAAATGTGCTTGTTCTACCTCTCTACTTGCTCTCTTTTGCACATTAAATTACTTGTTATTTATTTTAAACTACGAGTTTGTATTCACGTTTGTGACTCCTCTTCTTCCTTGCACGCATGGCAGGAAAGGAGTCTGTTGTTCAGTAGCTATACATGATTCCAGGAGACAAGGTCTATGCTAGACGGTATGTGGTTTTTGTGACAGTTTTTAGTTTAAATTGATATTGTAAATGCTATCTCTTTTGTATCACTTGGGATATATGTTGTAATATGGAAGATGCTTGTGCAAGTTGTAAATGGATATGAATATTAATGAAAAGAAAATTTTGGTGCCATTGTCTCTTTTACCTTGTGGTTATGTTGTGGATGTGAATGTCATGTGGATAATTAGCCGCGCGAAAAATTTTCCCTGCTTTTCTACAACTTCTGCGATTAATGTGAATGAAATATTGTGAAATGTGCGTAAACGGTTACCCGGATCCTGAGGGGTTCACAGTTTGGTATCAGAGCAGTGGTACCCCGATACGCACATTCGCAGTATTTCAATTCCGATCGCATTAAGTTCTCGAATAGCGACAGCCTTCCGACTTGTCGTGAGTTCGAGAAGGGAAATATGACATTCATATTCAATAACCACAGATGTCACTAAGTTCATTAATTTTCATATTATATCCCAAAAAGAGAAAAGCATTTACATTAAGTATCTGTCTATGGCATTTTATGACTAACTATGGTTCTCATGCAGAGCCATGGCATCTCGACCAGGTCAGGATACTTCTGATCAGCTGGCACGCATACTGAGCGCACTTACTGATCTTCAGCAGCAACAGGCTGCTATGAGAGGCCAGCAGGAGCAGATATTGGCCCAGCAGACCGAGATTGCTGACAGGCAGACGGATATTGAGATGCGGTTTGAGGATCTGTCACACTTCACGTACCATCCATCCCAGGATGGAATACGACAGGATCCGCACCAGTCTGTTGAGGTGGAGCAGCCTCATCCTGACGATCCACTAGAGGACATTCCAGAGCATGGAGCTGAGGAGGATGCAGACTTAGACAGGGAGCAGGACCCTGTTGACTTTGCTGGCGAGGATGCACACGAGTATTCAGCCATTCACAGGCACCAGTCAGTCTACACTTCTTATCAACGGGCCAACATACCCTTGTTCGAGGGCACAGGTCCACCAGATGATGCTGAGTAGTGGCTGAAGAGAGTGATGAAGGTGCTCAGGGCGATTCATGCGCCACGAAACACGTGGCTATCTTTCATAGAGTATTCACTGACAGACTTCGCCGAGCGATGGTGGGAGGCCGTAGCGTCCGAGTTAGGCCGAGAGCCTACTTGGAACGATTTCGAGACGAGGTTCAGAGCCCACTTCTTTTCTGCAAAGTGGAAGGAGTCCCAGCGCCGACTGTTTGCAGAGCTTCGTCAGGGACAGATGACAGCCAGGGATTACTTTATCAGATACAAAGAGCTGTCACGACATACACGAGTAGCTAGCGCATTTCCAGAGGAGAATCTGGAGAAGTTCATTGGCGGCATGCGAGAGGAGGTGCAGGAGAAGTTGGCTGGACTACATATCACATCCATCTCCGAAGCTACCGATGCTGCGGAGAAATTTGAGGACATTAGAGGGAGACGTTTCGGGAGCTCGTCTGGAGCAACGCCTAGACCGCGACGATCTTTTGGACCGATACGTCGACCATTTCAGCAGCAGAGGTCAAACAGACGATTCCGACCCACAGGTTCGTCCTTCACAGGCAGTGTTCGCTCTTCTCCATCGACTACTCTAGGAGGAGCACTCGCCGGACGTGGCACAGAGTCCGCTCGACCATCTGGGTCGCAGCGAGTAGACCGACCACCAGCCGGACCAGCTCGAAGCACAGGCACAGCTACTCCACCTACCAGACCAGTCAGATGCTATCGATGTCACGAGTGGGGACATTACCGAGCACAGTGCCCACAGGCTTCTGGCGAGCCTCAGCCACAGCCTTCACAGTCACAGCCTCAGACACAGCGTTCAGGGAGTTTCCGTGGTAGGAACTCCAATTTTAGGCGACAGCAGCAGAGACAGACGCAGAGTGTGGCGGGATCTAGTGCTGCATCAGCCAAGCAGGGACAGTTACATGCCGTTACTGAGGAGCAGGCACGTTCAGCGGCTACTGTGGTGAAAGGTATGGTCTCAGTCTTGGGCCGACCTTTCCATGTTTTATTCAATTCCGGCGCGACACACTCTTTCCTTGCTTCGAGGTTGCTTGTTTCTTTAGGTAGAGTCGCAGAAACTCTCTTTTCTCCATATCACATCCGAGGGCCAGGTGGCCAGTTATTCATTATTTCACTGATAGTCAGGCACATGCCCGTACTGATTGGCGGTCATGAGATGATCGCAGATTGTCTACTTCTGCAGCTTGATGAGTTTGACATGATTTTGGGCATGGATTGGCTATCCGCCCATCATGCACTTGTTGATTGCTTTAAGAAGACGGTTGTCTTCAGAATTCCTGATTTACCCGAGTTTACTTTTGAGGATACTTTGCATGACTCCACCATGGAGTACATTTCAGTGTTGCGAGCTCAACGACTTGTTGACCAGGGTTGCGATTCATATCTTGCTTTTGTTCGGGAAGTATCTGATCAGGAGCCGATGACACAGGACATCCGAGTAGTATCAAAATACCCTGACGTATTTCCTGATGAGCTACCTGGGCTACCTCCTGAGAGAGAGAGATCGAGTTCGAGATCACATTGTTACCAGATACACAGCCGATCTCTATGGCACCATATCGCATGGCACCAGCCGAGTTGAGGGAGCTGAAGGTGCAGTTGCAGGAGTTGCTTGACTTGGGATTCGTGAGGCCGAGCACTTCACCTTGGGGTGCTCCGGTTCTATTTGTCAAGAAGAAGGATGGATCGATGAGACTATGCATCGATTACAGGCAGTTGAACAAGAGAACGGCGAAGAACCGTTATCCCTTGCCACGTATCGATGATTTGTTTGACCAGCTCCAGGGATCGTCAGTTTTCTCGAAGATCGACCTTCGCTCAGGCTACCATCAGCTGAGGATTCGCGAGTCGGATATTCCGAAGACAGTTTTCAGGACTCGCTATGGACACTACGAGTTTGTGGTGATGCCGTTTGGGCTCACCAATGCACCTGCGACTTCCATGGATATGATGAACCGTATCTTCCGTCCATACTTGGACAAGTTTGTAGTAGTGTTCATCGATGATGTGCTCATCTATTCACGGAATGAATGGGATCATGCGAATGATCTACGGATTGTTTTGGACACATTGCGAGAGCACAAGCTATATGCTAAGTTGAGCAAGTGTGAGTTCTGGTTATCTCAGGTCTCATTTCTCGGGCATATCATTTCTGGAGCAGGCATTGCAGTTGATCCAGCGAAGATAGATGCAGTTATGTCTTGGGAGCAGCCCAAGACAGTTACTCCGATTCGGAGTTTCCTCGGATTAGCGGGCTATTACAGACGCTTTGTCAGCGGATTTTCACGCATTGTTCACCCTCTGACACGACTGACGCAGAAGGGAGTCCCATTTATTTAGGACGATTCATGTGAGCAGGCTTCCAAACACTGAAGGAGAGGTTGACTACAGCGCCTATTCTTGCTCTTCCTTTAGGCACTCAGGACTATGCAGTCTACACAGATGCATCTGGGAAGGTCTGGGAGCAGTATTGATGCAGAGAGGACAGGTGATTGCTTACGCATCACGACAGTTGAGACCGCACGAGCGGAACTACCCCACACATGACTTGGAGCTGGCGGCAGTTGTCTTCGCCTTGAAGATTTGGCGCCACTATCTATATGGGGTGAACTTCGAGATTTTCACGGATCACAAAAGCCTAAAGTACATCTTTGATCAGAAGGAGCTGAACATGAGACAGCGCAGATGGCTCGAGTTGTTGAAGGATTATGATTGCACGATCTCTTACCATCCCGGTAAGGGAAACGTGGTGGCTGATGCACTTAGCAGGAGAGCGCATGCTGATGGTACGGCGAACTGGCTATACACGTGGGATACGCTTGCAGCTTTGAGCGATTGGCATCCTCAGGAGAGCGCATCCATTTCTACCGCCGTACCTCCTCGATACAGTAGTCTTTGGTATCGTATTGTAGAAGGCCAGAAGACCGATCCTTGGATTCATGATAGATACATGCGCGCCGTCAAGGATGAATTTGACGACTTTGTTGCGATGGAGTCTATTTTATGGAAGGCAAGACGGGTCGTTGTACCCAATGACGAGCAGCTTCGCAGAAACATTTTGGACGAGGCACACAGTTCACGGTTATCTATCCATCCAGGCAGTACGAAGATGTACCGTGATCTGCGTCGACATTTCTGGTGGGATGGAATGAAGCGCGATGTGGCGCTACATGTTAGCAGATGCATGACCTGTCAGATGGTCAAGGTTGAGCACAGGAGACCACCAGGATTACTGCAGTCTCTCCCCATTCCCGAGTGGAAGTGGGAGAGCATTTCTATGGATTTCTTCACAGGTCTGCCGAAGACACCAGGTGGCCATGATTCTATATGGGTCGTTGTTGATAGGTTGACCAAGTCAGCCCATTTCATACATGTCCACACGACTTACACTCCATCCAGGTTGGCCAAGCTCTATGTGCAGGACATTATCATGCTGCATGGTATACCACGAGAAGTGGTGTCTGACAGGGATTCGAGATTTACATCTCACTATTGGCATCAGTTTATGTCAGCACTACAGACAGAGCTGAAGATGAGTTCTGCATATCATCCGCAGACAGACGGACAGAGTGAGCGCACCATTCAGACGCTTGAGGATCTACTTCGCGCATGCACTTTGGAGTGGAAAGGGTCCTGGAAGGACCATCTGCCGTTAGTGGAGTTCACGTACAACAACAGCTATCACTCCAGTATTGGCATGGCACCATTCGAAGCCCTATACGGGCGGAGATGCCTTACACCTCTCAGTTGGCGTGAGGTAGGTGATCATGCTCTCTATTCCGTAGATCTCCAGGAGGAGACTGCGAGAGCTGTTGATCTTGTGAGACGGAGGCTTCTGACGGCACAGAGTCGCCAGAAGAGTTATGCAGACCGTCGGAGGAGAGACTTAGAGTTTCAGGTAATCTAATTATTTTCTCCTCATCCACTCAATTATGATATATAGGTGTTCAATTTAATCTCGTACTAATGACATTCCTATAAATTATAGGTTGGAGATTGGGTATTTTTGCGAGTATCTCCCATGAAGGGAGTGCAGAGATCCGGTGTTTGTGGCAAGTTGGCGCCACGATATGTTGGACCGTTCGAGATTCTTGCTCGAGTGGGGAAGGTTGCTTATCGAGTAGCCCTTCCTCCACATCTTTCAGCTATTCATGATGTTTTCCACATATCCAATCTGAGGAAATATGTCCACGACCCTCGGCACGTCATCAGTTACGAGAATCTTGACGTAGAGCCAGATCTGACTTATGAGGAGAAGCTAGTCCAGATACTTGATCGTGCTGTGAAGAAGCTTCGCAGCAAAGAAATTTCATTGGTCAAGGTTTTGTGGCACCGACACGGCGTCAAAGAAGCAACATGGGAGACCGAAGCCGACATGCGGGCACGATACCCGCAGCTTTTCTGATGTAAGCATCAAAACAAGCTTTTGTAGTTAGATACATGATAAATATATGGCTTGTTTTCTCTTTGAGGTTTTTATGGGTTCAAAACCCTTTGAGGTTTTTATGGTCATATGAAATTCAAACAAGACACCGAATAACCTTAACTCGAGTCTCGAGGACGAGACTCCCTTTGAGGTTTTTATAATTGTAACATCCAGGATCCGCGTAAACCCGAACCCGACCCGAATAAGGTCCAAATAACCCAATTAAGTTATCTGACAATATTAGATAACTTAAAACGATCAATTGATCGTGAATTAAAAGTCATTCGGGCGAAAACGACCAAAAATCGATCGCTTCGTAATGCGCGTCGTGAAAGTCGCGACGCAAATTCGGAAACCTCAAAACGAACTGAGGCCGTCATGAGATCCGATTCGACGAAAGAAGACCAACGGAACCAACCGTTCGTCAATCGGAGGTCGTTTGATATTTTTAAATCACAAAATTTAATCTTAAACAAAAACTGTATCCGAAAATTTCGGGTATTCAAAACCCTACCGAAAGTATATCAATATTATACTCAAATCGATCGTCGTTCAAAGATGATCAAATCACGACATTACGCGTTGAAATCTGACGCTCAATGCGCGTATACGGTCAACTTTTAAGTGTATCAAATAGAGAGCAATAAATATATATATATAATTAAATTCTGGAACAATACACAAAGTCTGATTAAAAAAAAACCCCAATAATTACAGTCGTTGGGTATTAATCTTTTTTCCAGCCACTTGGACTTTCTCCTCTCTTCCACTTGACATTTCACTACTCTCCACTTGGCTGAAGATTAGACCCTTCTCCTCTCTATAAATACAGCCTTTCTTCTTGTTTTAATTCCATTTCCCATCCAAACCTCTCCAGCCGTAAGGGTTTCCAGCCCTTCCTTTCTCCCTACTGCTTGCCAATACTCCAGCAAAGATTCAGGGCTGCTGCTACTGCCAATTTCAGCAGCCATTGCTGCTGTCCAGCCACTGTCAGGAGCAAAAACAGCAGCTGAAGCTGCTGTCTTTCATGCCCTGGAGGTTGCTGCAACCTTCCCTATTGCATGCAAGTCTTGATCTTCAATTTGAGACCCAAAAGATGTACATTCCCTATCCCCTAAATTGCTGCCATGCATGCTCTATCACCATTTTTTTTCTGCTATCTTGGGTACATATAATCATTGGTTTAGATATTAGATTTCTAATCTCCCTCCACTGGATTACAGAAAAGAAAATTTGGAACTATTGTTCATTTCCTGTCATATTACTGTACTGATCACTTATCATTGAATGGCAAAGTTATGAAAAAAAATCCTTGAATGAGCTATTCTGTTACTATTGTTCTCAAATCTTCAAATTTTGGAGCTATATATTTTAAAAATTTAAGAATTAAATTTACTTCTAATGAATTTATAAGCTGTATTATTGTGCTGTCATGATTTCGATTCCCTGTTTTGCAAATCCATGATTTGGAAGAATAAAATTTTAAGAAATCAGTTTAGTTGAAAAATATACAAACATATATAATGTATCTTATTAAATGTTAGAGTATGCAAGTATTGTTTAATGTATTATATTAAAAGTTAGAATCTGTGTTTAGTTGAAATATATACAGATTCTCTAATTAAATGAAATATATATGTCATTCATACGTTTAAATTATAAATCTCTGCAAAATGTTAAATATATATACTCTGTGACTATCTTGAATTGTTCATAATTAATTGCCCATTTCATCCACTTCTACCACATTAAATATATCTTTATTAATAATTGAGACCAAATCCCAAATCTCAACTATCTCTCATATAGTCCATGACATCACCATTTTAATGAATGGGGCCCATGCTTGTAATCTTTAACCTTAAGCATTCAGTATCTTAGTGCGACGAAAGAAGAAACTAAACATAGGAAGTATTTTGGAAGCCATCAAAGAAGGTTTTGAGAGATGGTGTAAGATAACTGCATATATGTGAATACTATTTAAAAATCGTTGTCAATTCTCTTTGCTAATAATCTATCGATTTCGACGAAGAATTTTTATTGAAGAAAGTCTATCAATACTAACCTAGTATAAATTTCAAAGTTGGTATAATGAGGTAAGATTACTGGACAAATATTAATATATATCCCTTTCATCTAGTAGCAGGTGATCAACTTGTTTTATTTATCTCATTCCTAATCTAAAGATCAGATATCACAATTCTTAGAAGACCTGTCACTCTAGATAAATCCATCCCACCTCTTGTTCTCTTCTGATATCACAGTAATTGTTGCTAGGTCCTTGTAGTAACTAATCTAGTCATGTTCTTAAGGGTGTCTAGGACTTAAAGGATGTTTGGGGCCCTTTCCTTTGAGAAAGATCAATATTTGACAAAAGACTTAGATCAACGCAATTAAACAAAGAAATGATTGAAGAAGAAATGAGTAGTCAAGTAGGTGGAAAATTTGAAATCACTTATCTCTAATGATGAATAGTGCCGATCATGATGACTTCTACACATGATCGTGCGAGAGCGCGGTGACTCTCACCTGGGCGGGAGATAGGAAGCCCAGTTTGGGCAGCGGCCGCCAAGTGCGCGGGTCTAGGATTCCAGTCTTTTACACGGTTTTACGCGAGCTCGCAGTGTTTTTACGCCCTCGTTGGGATCCAGACTTTAGACCAGTTCCGCTGACCCTGTCTTTTAGGATACCCAGGCGGGGGATCCTTGGTTTTCAGTTTTTACGTACGAGCTCGTCCGCCCGTACTAGTCGGGCAGTTTTCTAGAGCGACTTTTCTAGGGAGTCTCTCTCACCCGTCTCAGTGGCGTAGTTGTGGAATAGACCTATCCCTCTATTGGACCGCGCTTCCAATTAGAGGGCGAGACGGAAGTGCCATTTGTAGGCTTCTTCACCGCTTGAGTTACTTCGCCAACAGACTTGGCGATTCTACATCTAGATCATCCATATCTATATCTACATCATCTGGAGTTATATCTGAATCAATTGAAGTCAAGAATTGGAGAGGTTATGATCAAAAGTTGAGATTACTAGAAAATGATATATATGTCTACACTCTTATACTCATGAATATTCAACTACAACATAAATATGTCTTATGTGGGAAATGTTGGGTTCTGGGGAAATCATTAGAAATACATTACAAACAACTTGAAACCTCTTTTTACTTATGCAAGTAGAAAAAAAATGTGCTTGTTCTACCTCTCTACTTGCTCTCTTTTGCACATTAAATTACTTGTTATTTATTTTAAACTACGAGTTTGTATTCACGTTTGTGACTCCTCTTCTTCCTTGCACGCATGGCAGGAAAGGAGTCTGTTGTTCAGTAGCTATGCATGATTCCAGGAGACAAGGTCTATGCTAGACGGTATGTGGTTTTTGTGACAGTTTTTAGTTTAAATTGATATTGTAAATGCTATCTCTTTTGTATCACTTGGGATATATGTTGTAATATGGAAGATGCTTGTGCAAGTTGTAAATGGATATGAATATTAATGAAAAGAAAATTTTGGTGCCATTGTCTCTTTTATCTTGTGGTTGTGAATATGAATATCGAATGTCACTTGCAAATATATTCTTTGTGAAAAATTTTCCCTGCTTTTCTACAACTTCTGCGATTAATGTGAATGAAATATTGTGAAATGCGCGTAAACGGTTACCCGGATCCTGAGGGGTTCACAGATATAGAGATGGATGATCTGGATGTAGAATCAATCCCTTCAAACCTTAACTGTAACTCTCTCAGATGTAACTCTAGATGATGTAGATATAGATATGGATGATCTGGATGCAGAATCGCCAAGTCTGTTGGCGAAAGAAAAACTCAAGCGGTGAAGAAGCCAACAAAGGGCTCTTCCGTCTCGCCCCCTAATTGGAAGGACGGTCCAATAGAGGGATATGTCTACTCCCAAACTACGCCACTGAGACGGGTGAGAGAGACTCTCCGGAAAAGTCGCTCTAAAAAAAACAGCCCGACCGGTAACGGGCAACCGAGCTCGTACGAAAACTGAAAACCGAGGATCCCCCGCCTGGGTATCCAAAAATAGAGGGTCAGCGGAATGGTCTAAAGTCGGGATCCCAACGAGGCGTAAAAACACTGCGAGCTCGCGTAAAAACCGAAAAAGGACTGGGATCCTAGACCCGCGCATTTGGCGGCCGCTGCTCGAACTGGGCTTCCATTCCTCTGCCCAGTTGAGGGTCACCGCACCCTCGCACGGTCAAGTGTAAAGGTCACCATGACCGGCATGATCAATATCATAGTTGTTTAATTATCACTTTCTTGGTTTCTCAACTTCTCTCATTCTTTGATGTGGTCATCTGTACAGATCTTAGGCCTTTTGTTTGACAATAGTGATTCAAACTTTTATTAATTCTACCCAATTGATTGACTAAAAGGATTTTCAATAGCTACCCAATTGATTGACCACGGGAATTTTTCAATAGCTATGTTGATATAGGTGTGGTGATACTTATAGGAATAAATTTAGCCATTAATGATTTACCACCATAATCTATTACTAAGTAAGTCTTCATGATTATATTAGAATAATGATGTATGTTCTTTCGTTCTATTGAATATCCAATATTCCACTAATGCGATATGAATCCCAACCTTCACTTAGATTCTCGTCAAGTCTTAAGGGCAAGTAGAGTCCAAATCATAAAATGAAGGGTCCGATTGAGAGATATCATGTACCTAATCACATTTTTGAACTTCATTCTAATGAGTATACGCGTGCTATTAATGACGTAAAATTATCATCCCGATAACTTAAATTTAATAAGCAATAATTAATCATGATAAAATTCATGCAATTTTTTTTGGCTAGTATTAAGGCTATTTTAAGAAAATAATTTACCATGTGATATATCACAAATTCAAGGTCAATTTAACATTCACCAGAGCATCCTTTGATTTGGAACTCATATCATGATTTTGTGTTGAAATCTTCATAAATAGAAATGTATACCTCCATTATAAGTAAAGTTGTTCTCATGGATAATAGCATAGTCTAGAACTGTAAGGATGAGTATTATGGAGCTGTAATTTCTGAATGGGTTTTCTAATTCTGGAGAAAAACTCATTCCTTTGCAAATTATGTCATAGTACTGAACTCCATTTGATCGTAAAATTGGCACTTAACCTTTTAAATCATTCCCAGGAGAAGCTTAATGAACTTAATATCAAACAATAACATTGTACTAAAAGGAATGCACTTTATGGTACCATGTACAGTACAGAAATTATTGCAAATTGTAATCTTAATTACTTATTGAAACCAGCACTCCCCTTAAAAGTACCAATAGCATTACTTTCTTTTAGAAAGACAAACCATCTACACATTTCCCTTCTTGACCAAAGATAGCCCCAACCCCTTTGGCATAACCCATCCAATTACTTCTAAACTTTCACAGGTATCTAAAAGAAAAGGGCCCGTCAACAGTATCACCATTCATGGAAGACTCCCTACCTAAGACACCAGTATCCTAAAAGACAAGGCCCTTAATAATGCTAAACTAAACAATAAACTATAACAATGCAACGAAAATGTAATAGGTGATTCCCCAGAGATAAGCATTAATTATAAAGGGACAACTAAAAATGAAACTATGCAATCCACTATTTAAACAACAGTGATAGGGTTGCCAGACCAACAAGCTTCTAGTTCCAACCCATTAATAGCTCTCAGATTTTTCTAGCATACCACTGGTTTTGTGGTGGTTGGGTCATCAAAGAATAAAAATCAAAGAGAAAAGAGAGCATCCTAGCTTCCATGGATAACAACGGCATATGGATAATGTTTCCAGTAAGCATTATATCTAATTTTGCTTAAAACATAATTAGATTGACAACAAAGGTAGGAAGGGAATTTGTACAATTGATCACATATAGCATGCATGGCAGCAATGAGGCTATGGATTGTACCTTTAAAAGATTGCATGTAGAAGAGGGTATGGAATTGGAGATGTAGCAGCAGCAAAGGGTTGGAATTGAGGCTTTATCAGGAGTTTCTAGGGCTGAAAATCGGTTGCAGCAGCTCCTGCAGTAGCTTTCAACAATAAGAGAAGCAGCAGATGACTGCTCCAAGGCTCCAGCAGTATGGGAAGGAACTGCAGTTCCTTGGTTTGCTGGACAACAACAAGAATGAGAAGAGACTGTGGCTCCCAACGGCTGGAAAGTTGGAAGGATTTGGGGCTTATGGTGACATTTATAAGGGTAGAGATGTCGTAACTAATTGCCAACTAAAGGGACAATTGGCCAAGCGGGAAATGAAGAAAAAGCCAAGTGGAGAAAGAAATAGCATCCAAAGTGAGGCTGCTGTAGCAGCTGAAATTTCAGAATAAATTTTTTTATTTATTTTCAACCGTACAGTCTGACTGTAACTTTTTTTATTCTTTTTTCTTACAAATTTCTCCTTATTTGAAATACTTAAAATAGACTGTATGCGCACATCGAGCTTCTGATTTCGACGTGCAATATCCCGATTTGATCGTCTCTAAACGACGATCAAAATGAGTATAATGTTGATATACTTTCGATGGGGTTTGGAATACCCGAAATTTTCGGATACGGTTTTTTTAAGATCAAATTTTATGATTTAAAAATATCAAACGACCTCCGATTGACGAACGGTCGATTCCGTTGATCTTGTTTTGTCGAATCGGTTCTCATGATGGTCTCGATTCGTTTTGCGGTTTCCGAATTTGTGTCACGGCTTTTTCACGGCGCGCATTACGATGCGACCGATTTTTGGTCGATTTCACCCGAACAACTTTTGATTTACGATCAATTGGTCGATTTAGGTTATCTAATGTTGTCAGATAACTTTATTGGGTTAATCGGACCTTAAACAGATCGGGTTCGAGTTCGATTGGAAACCGGGTGTTACAAGAACACTCTCTGAAGGATCATTCCAGACATCTATGTCCAAGCTGAGCACAACTGACATCATACTTGTAGGATAGAACTACTAGGGGGGGAGGGGGAGAGGGGGGGGGGGGTTGAATGGTAGTTGTAACAAATATGATCAAATAAAAATAATCAAGTACAACGATCACAGGTAAAGAAAAAAAACAAGAGAATCAACCACGTGTACGAGTATTTACATGAAAACTCAACTGGATAAGAACCATGACCTAAATTCTTGACTTAAGATTCCCAATCAGCCTTGACGATCAACTATTCAGTATAAGAGTTATTTACCATGGATAACTTAATTGTTTACAAGTTGATGGATCAACACCAAAGTGCTTTACGACTTTGTATAAAACATTAAAGTTCACTATACTTTGGATCAAACCCAAAGTCTTCTCCTTCAGATCATGAGCACCAAACGTCGAAACTTCTTGGACACCAAGAAAATCATCAGGCTTGGATCCAACAACGAAGCTAATGGCCTTCTTGGATCAAACATTAGGGAACTTGTAAACATAAATTAAACACCAAGTCTTACTATAAAAATCTGTGCAGAAAAAAATATAGAATATATATAGAAAAGGGATTTAGTCTATTTAAGGGATGACAGCCAGCCATCAAGCCACTGATAATATTCGATATGCAAATAATCAAATGATAAGTACAATAGTAATATATATCTCAATATCAAAAACTAGTGATATCGGATCAGAAATAAAATGTATCATTAGTATAGGAATCACATGTAGAGAGAATATTTCTATCTATTCGTATAGAACTTGAGAAACAAATGGCAAGCGTGGCTTGACTGAGAGCAATGGATGTTATACCAGAATATAATCATAGCTCCCAGAACATATATATATGCTCAACAATAATTTCACAAAATTAATAATATCAATGGACTATGGTGAGAAAGAGAATACAAAATGAAATGGAAAATGAAGTATGTAATGTAATGTTGAGATATTGTCTCTTCAAATGGTCTAACCGTGATTAAATAGAGCTGAGAGATGCCAAAATATCTTCGGATCCATTGTTGTTACAAGGAAGCAACTTGATTCTTAAAGAACAACAACAGTAAGTCAATATGATTGTTCATATCAACTGGAGTGATTTATCAACGATGTTCGATCAGAAGTATACAACTGATCATTTTTTAATGTTAGATAATTGTTTGAATTTGATCCATCAGATCAACAAAGTGATCAATCATTCTATTTCCAAAAGGCCCAAGACAGAATCAGAAAGTGAATAATCATGAATATCAACGTGATAGATCATTTTCATATACTTATCAAAAGTGATCAATCATGGCTTTTAAAAAAATCAATCAGAATCTTTCAATGAGCAAAAGTGATCGATCAAGCCTTCCTAGGTGATCGATCATGCTTAGATAAATTGCAAATTATGCTTGAACTAAGGTCTTGTGATATTGTAACAACGTAGACAAATATATCAACAAGCATATATCTTTGTAAAACGATTTTAAGTGTAGCTATTACAATGAATAAACTGAATACAACGTAAATATGTTGCTCAACAATAAGAGTAATCAACTTGACATCTTTCAGTACCTACAATAGATAATAGAGCAATATTACGAGGGCTTGACAATAAATGTCTGTCATTATTCAATCAAGAAATTACTTAATCAAGTTATAAACATGCTTGGGATACAAAGAACTAACAACATCTTCGCTCTAGCTTAACTGAAGTGACGACATATTTATATATTATGTAATGGCCAAGGGTTTCTCTGCAGTTTCTATTCTACGTATTCTCCTTTTGTACCCTTTTTAATGGTCCCCCTCAATAAATGGGACCTAGGGCATGGTAATAGAATAAATTTTCATTCTCTGCTATTATTTTTGTACATCCAAGTAAGTTCCAAAATCGGACATTGTGTGTCCCCATTTTGCATCTTGTTAAGAAGATATAAAGCATTTTTATTTAGGTTTATCTTCATCTAAAGGGTCTAGGTTGGTTTTAATATTACCTGGATTGACTTCTTGTCGTTTAAGGTCTTTAAAAGGAGCTTGAGGCCAGGGAGATCATCTCTGGGCATCATCGGGAGTAATCTAATAGAATAATGCTCTATGATCCTCTGATTCTTAGGCAAGTAAGAGACTATATTGTAATCTTCGTTGCACGATGTTATATAGATCTTGTTATCCTTTACACTAAGGGGTCATGGTCACAGAAGGCTTGATGGGTTGTGTTGAGTGAGCTTGTTCAATAAGATCTTATAAGCATCTTCCTTCTTAATAACCTTTTTAAAACTACTGATCTCCCTTGGCTTGTCAAAAAATTTAATATTTAATGGATAACATCAAAGTTTTTTAGATAAAGATCGTTCTTCATTCCGTTGTAGGTTCCAGCAATTTTTGTGGAAAGATGAATAATGAATTGATTCATACTGTGGCCACAGAGTGCCCGTTCTCTTATACAAGAGAAGAACCCTGTTGGGAAAATTACATAATAAAGACGGGAAGAAAAAGGAATGCGTAAAACCGGAAAAAATAAAATATCTCTCAACACTGCCCCTCAAAAATGGAGCATAGATATCAATCATGCTCAGCTTGAAACAACACCTCTGGAATGACCCTCTGACTAGGGCCTTAGTGAACACATTTGTTATTTGTTCCTTTGAGATAACATGTGAAGTAGAGATAAAGCCCTTCTAAATCATATCATGAGTGTAGTGGCAATCAACATCAATATGCTTGATCCTCTCATGGAAGGCATGATTGTTGGCAATGAAAAGAGCAGCTTGGTTGTCATATTGTAGATTCATAGAGGTATGACAATAGCTAGGTAAGTCAGAACGGATCTGACCCACATCATCTCAATACTCCCCTGTGTTATGGCTCTGTACCTGACTCTACACTAGATATGGCAACCACAATCTGCTTCGTGTTCTTTCATGACACCAAAGAGCTCCCTATGAACACTGCAAAACCTGAGGTAGCATTCCCGTCCTTAGGATATCATGCATAATCCGCATCTGATAATGCTATAATGATAAGAAATATCCCTTTGCTAAAGAACAATTCAGTACCAGGAGAGGACTTCAGGTATGGAACACATCCATATTTACTTGTCTAGGTTGTTCCATAAACTAACTGACTCTGCACTGCAAAAGAGATGTCTGGCCTGGTGATGGTCACATATAGGAGCTTCTCAACGAGCTCTATGTGCTGCCTCTTGTCTACCTCCTATCTATCATCATATAACTTCATGTTGGGGTCTATGGGAGTAGTGGTAGACCCGCGGTCCACCATGTCTATCTCAGAGAGAAGGTCAGTGGCATACTTCCTATTGTTCATAACAAGATCTTGTTGATTCCTAGCAAACTCAAGTCCAATGAAGTAATGTAAATTGCCAATGTCCTTAGAAACAAACCATTGTCCAAGGAAATCCTTTGACGCACCAGAGACCCTGCACGTCATCTCCTGTAACAACGATATCATCAACATAAACCAACATAGCAATTATACCTCTCTGATTCCTCCAAACAATTAGTGAATGATCTATGTCAATCTCATAAATCCATGTTGCTCTATCAAGTCCGAGAGCTTCTAAAACCATGCTTTAAGACTCTACTTAAGGCCATAAATAGCCTTGAGAAGTCTGCAAACCATATGATAGTGCCCCTCAGAAGTGAACCCATGTGGTTGTTGCATATAGACATCCTCTTGCAGGTCACCATAGAGAAATGCATTCTTCACATCAAGCTGAGATAAGGATCAATCATGTATCAATGCAACTGAGAGAATGATCTACAGTATAGAATGATGAGCTACGGGAGAGAAGGTGTCCTGATAGTCCATCCCATATGCCTTGGTGAACCCACGAGCCACAAGCCTCGCCTTCTAGCGACCAATATTGTTATTAGCACGGTGCTTCACTGTGAACACTCAATTACATATCACCACGGATGCTCATGTAGGAGCTGTAACAAGGCTCCATGTACCATGACGTAAAGTGACCATCTCCTCCTCCATGGCAAGGCTCTACTGATAGTCTTGCATGGCCTCTTGGTATGTTCGTGGAGTCTCTAAGACTAACAGACCCATGACAAACCTTCTGAAATCCTCTAAAAATGCCCCAAAGAGATATGGACTGCGAGAGAATACATAGCACTCTTACGCATCCACTCCCGCAAAGCAATAGGCATATCAAGGTCGTCTGCATCCTCCTCAGCCTATAAGCTAGCCTCCTGAGAAGGCACGTTCACATCATGTATAGTAACATGTTGCATTGACAAATCAATGGTGGCATCAGTAGAAACAATGTGTTATATACTTAGGGTGTGCCGGATGATGGGAAGCCATATAAGTAGAGGGAACCAAGGTTGCAAAAGTCGGTAGTCGGTACTCGGTCGGCCAGGTCACTGACTAAGGATTAATCGGTGGTCGGGCGACTAATCGGATTTAGTCGGACTTTAATCGGATTTGAATGTTATGATTATTTTAAATATATAACTCACTTTTATACATATGTTTACATAGATTTTGTACATTTTTATACTATCTTAATAAAATAAAAGAAGAAACTGAATTTAAATAAAACATTAAGCATATTATAATAAGTTTGCTTATAAAAAAGAAAATCTAAAAAAATATGGTATCTCCAAGCTAAAAATTGGTCGACTAGTCTGCTTAGTCGGAATTAATCGGTACTCGGTCGGCCACCCCACTGACTAGACTAGTCGGACCTACTAGTCGGGTCAGTCGGGCAACTTTTACAATACTGGAGGGAACATCAGGAGGCTAGTGAATATAAAAATGTGGTAAAAACTAAGTCAGCGTACTAGGTGGTGGTGACGACGGAGCAACCATAGAAGGAAGTGATGGTGGAGGTGGTGAAGGAGTAGGAGGGACCACTGGAGGAGGGGGTGGTGGAGTATGAGGGACCACTGGAGGAGGTGGTGAAGGAAAAGGTGGTATGTGTATATCCTCCCTTGACTTAGAGGCAGTAATCATATCACTTGTATGAGCAAAGACATAACCGACTCAAAAAATGTGACATTAATACTAACGTAGTACTTTCGTATAAGTGGATCGAAGCAACGATACCTTTTCTGGGTCTGAGAGTATTTCACAAAAAGCACTTGACATCTCTAGGAGAGAACTTGTCACGACCAAGAATAAGATGGTGAACAAAGACCACTAAATCAAAGACATGAGGTGTTAGCGAGAAAAGATCATTATCGAGAAACGCAATCACAAAGGAATCTTTTCACCTAACACAGAAGACGACATCTTGTTGACTAGGTAACATGCATTAAGAACATCATCCCACCAGAAGGAGTATGGAGCACGATTTTGAATGAAAAGGGCCTTGATCGCATCAAGAAGATGACGGTGTTTGCATTATGCAACACCGTTTCGCTGAGAACTGTAAGGGCAAGAAGTCTTATGTATAAGCCATAAGACCGGAAGAAATGAGATAAGTAGTACAAAACTCTAAGATATTGTCAAAGAAAACATACTTGATCATAGCAGAAAAATGTTCTTTATTTCATAAATATAAGATTGAATGACAGATCCGACCTCAGATTTATCTTCAATTGAAAAATCCATGACAATCGAGAGTAATCATCCACATCAACAAGATAAAACATATGCCCCTGATGGTCAGGGACACGATGGGACCCTATATATCAAAATGTACTAACTCAAATAAAGAATTACTTCTACAACTCTAACAACCAGGATAACTAGAACGATGATGCTTTCCAAGCTGGCAAGTCTCGCACTGAAAAGTAGAACTAGATGAGAGGGAAGACTCTAAACAACTTATGCGGAGGAAGATAACCGAACCGAATGTGCCACATGTAGGGGGAGACTGACTCCGTTGAAATGGAAGAGGCGCCATCATATGGAGACTGAACCAGTTTGTAGAGAACCCCTCGCTGACGGCCACATCCAATCACCTTACCTGTGAGTATATCTAAGACATAAGAGGAGTTAAAGATGGCACGATAATGTAAATCCTTGGTGACTTGACTAATAGATAATAAATTTAGTGAGAAATTAGTAGCATGAATAACATTTTGCAGGTGCATGGACTGACTTAATCTGATCACCCCATGTCTAGTAACAAGATAATGCGTTCCATCAGCAATACCTATTGTTCTACTAGGATGGATAGTTCTGTAGAAACTGAACTGAGACATGTCTCCACAAAGGTGATGAGTAGCATCTGAATCCATGATCCATTCCAAGAGGTCTTCCCTATGACAAGTAGTAAGGGCATAGATTGTACCTAAAGTACCAACAGAAGCAGAGTTAGCGAAGTCGGTTGAGCCAGATGGAACACTAGAAGATCTGAAAGTGGGAGGCATGGTCTCGCTCTGACGGGAGACTAACTCGCTAAATATCTGATCAGAAGCAGTGGTAGGAGGTGCATGCGTCTCAACCTGCTCGGCAACATGGGCAAATGCCGGAAATCCATGCTTAGAATAGCATGTGTCCTCGGACTCTCAGAGTGATCGGAGCGATAACATTAAGCACATGAGGATGAGGATCATGGACGGCCCACTCCTCTGCCACATGTTTCTTATCCTCTGAATTATGAAGATCCTCCTCTGTCGTGAGATGCGGTTATCACCGAGGAGGTTTGAGAGGAAGCTGACAAAGGAACAATGATCTTGCTAAGTCTGTGGTATGCTTCCTCCATATGAGGTATGGTAGCATCTACAAGTAACTGTGATCGTGTAGTATCATACTTCGGATCAAGAGCCATCAAAAAGACACCAACCATGGTGGCATTCCTATACGCCTTCTATCGCTTCATTATCACTGCAAGAGGCATGAAGCTGTATAGCTTCTCAAACATACCTCTGAGAGATGTGTATATGATATGAAGAGGCAGCTTTCTGCTTGACCGTGAAGATATCATGCTGGAGATGCATATATCTTTGTTCTATTGCTCGCCTGAGAGTATACAGCTGCGAGGATGTCACACACCGCCTTGGTTGTGGGCTGATGCAATATATCATTAGCTATCTCCACAACCAATGTACCGGATAGCCACACACACGCGTATGCTTCATTTGCCTCCCATGAGACATTAGACACAGTCTTGCCAATTGGCTTCTCCTATGTCAAAATGTGCTTCTTTCTGTTGCACTGCATAAGGCTCATGAATTGCATGACTCGCAACTCATAGTTGGTCCCATCAATCTTGACGATGGGCATCAGATGGGATGTCAACTTTGTTCTCTAACATAATGCCGATAATACATAAAAACTAGGGTTGTAGACTGGAGCAAATACGTCTACATGGATATATGGGGAATCGGATGTGTGCGCAGACTCATGCTACAATTGTTCCCATCAATTGCGGGAGTGATCTAGGTCTCGTAGATGGATTAGAAGTCTGATTTTACAGCAAATGGATAAAAATTAGATTGTTTTGAGAACCAAAGAGGCACAAACTCATGAGAATCAGACCTCTGGCACCTTAGAATTTGATGGGAAGCACTGAAATAAGATTAGAACAGCCTTTTTCGGTGAAATGAGAGCACATGGCTGAAAAAGATCCCCGCGCGGGCCCCTAGGGTTGCAAAGGGGTCGTCGGTGGTCGAATATGGTGGCCGCGCAGCCTAGGGCCTCTTGACAGCACTGTTGGGGATGGTGGCAAGGTCCGACAATAGTAGGGAGGACCCTTGGGTCGGCGACAGTGAGGAGAGACCTTTGGGGCAGCGACGACGGTGAGAGGGTATGATCGGCGAGTGGGGATGAAGGGGATTAGAGCACAGAATTCCGGTCTACGACCGTCACTTTGATACCATGTGGAAAGATAAATAATGAATTGATTCATACCGATGCTCTAGGGTTCTCTTATATAAGAGGAGAACCTTGTTGGGCAAACTACATAATAGAGACGGGAAAAAAAGAATACGTAAAACTAGAAAAGATAAAATATATCTCAACAGTTTCATTAATGCAAATCTTTCCCACTAAATAAAGTGCCAATAATTAACGTTATGATTTGATTTTGTGAATATATATAGACGTTTTTGGCTGATGTTCTCCTCGACGTCACACTTTTTTCCTTTCAAAAAAAATAACGACTAACAAGTCCATCTCTTACCACTCAAACTCGAGTTAAGAAATAGACCCTACTCATCCTATCCACCGTAAATCATCATTTTATTTTAATTCTTTAATATACTTCTCAATTATCATTTGGCATTATTTGCAACTAAATATCACAATTGTTGATATGTCTTGAACTCTAACCATCTGTTCTGTTGACCCAATTAAAGAATCACTCTGTCTGCACTCTCCACAAGAAGGGCGAGCAAATTTAACCATACCAAAAACAAAATTGTATAAACATATTCTTTTCTATTTGGGTGATTGGATTCATTTGTCTCAGGGATATCTTTGTACTGGGAGTCCTATATAAACTCCCTCAGATTAAGGTGTTCGGTATCATGTGTATTTCTCCCTTCTTCACATATAGTGAAACCAATTGATGGCATCCGAGGAAGTAGCCCAATTAAGGATGAACCTCGTAAATCCGTGTGCATATTTGTTTGCTTGTTCGGTTTATGCTTGCTTGATTCCGCTACTCGCAACAAAAACAAACTAGTAGGATAAAGAAAGATTGTGATGACAATGAAAGAAAAAAATGTCAAGAATAGGTGATAATGCGGCACAGTGACCAGTAAACCGGGACTTTCAAAAGTGCTTCGGTAAGTTTGTTTGCACCTCAGTTTTGGAAAGTACAATGTTGCATACCTTCTGCACACGGCTTGATATGGCAACCAAGCGGCTTTTTATCTTCCTAACAAGTTGAAGATTGACTGTACTTATTTTAAACGGCAATTCATCCAACGCAGGATACGCCTCTTGCTCCAACGTCGCGGCCTGATTAGAAAAATCAAAACTATATAAATAAAGTAATATATACAAAAAACAAAAAACAGCATTCTGAAATCAGGTAGATTCGAGGTTAATTGAACTTGTTTTTACTAAACTATGTTATTAAATTGCTTTTCTAAAAGTCCCCGCAAAAACATTAGGATTTCGGGTTTATACTTTTTTGAGAAAAAGTAGGGTTTGTATTACTGACGCTTCAAACTTTCTGCATACTCCTGTTCTGGGACAATCTTAAAATAGACATTGAGCAGTTCTCATCATTACAGTTATTGTGCTCTTATCCCCAGTCCACAGGTTAACAAAGAAATAGGATACAATAGCGAGAATTCGTGAAGAAATTGTCCACCAGTGAAGGGAAAATACATACCTCAGATTCCAAGCACCTGCATGCAGATTCAAGACAAACTTCAAGTGCCCTGAATTCAAAAGTCAAAACCTTTGGAGCCTTGTCTTGTAGCAAGCTGAGATTGTGTAGGCTGCTATTAGCTGTGCCACAACTATTGCCAGGAATGGGCTCATTCCCTTGTGAAGACAAAGATGGTAACCGGCATGCAGGCTCGGTCCGTACAGTTTCCTGCAGCAAAGATGCATTTTTTTCTCCTCTTTTAAAAAGCAGCATGAATCTTTTTGTCATAATGCTAATTCGTACTGAAGTACCAAGCGTAGAGCAACATGTCACATCGTGGTAAGTCAATTTTTATTAATGTCTGAGCTAAACACACATTTTCAACTTATCAAGAACATTTTACCTTAGATTACATAGTCTATCTTAGACTACAAATATTCAGATCAAATCAAAATCATTTAAAACATCGGGAAGAGATTTGACTATTAAAACTCGTGGTAATGGAATCATGAATGTTAGGACAAATTAATGGGGCATACCGATGTGTTATCCATACTAGATTTTTCAAAAATGGATATTTCAATTAGTCATTGAGGGGACTCTGTATTTATGCAAAATATCAAGAGATGAATTAATTAAAAATTAGTTACCAACATTACCTATCAGTTATTTCTGGAAACATAAAGCATGTAAAATTGATATTTTTTTTGCATAAGTTAGTGTACTATTAAATCTTCCAAATATGATTTTGGGGTTTTTTCAAAGCAGCATGTGATTTGTAACCAATTTCAAGATAAAAGATAGGTAAGACAGGTCGTTTTACACCATTTTAATTTTAGTAAATCCGGAAACATTAGAAAAATCCAATAAAAATATCTCATTGTATAGCATTAATTGATAGAAAAACATGTGCATTTTAGAATTTGAAAAAGAGAAACATTGGAGGTTTAGTATATTGCTAAATACATGCTCCTCATTACAAAATAAAAATAAAAATACAATAAAGGAAAGGTGCTTGAGAATAATTGTGTGGTTAACAATATATGTATGGGAAATGGAGAGATGAAGGAGGTGGCAAGATTAATTGCATGGAGGGTGTAGAGATGGACAGGTGGAATATTAGGAGTTGCAACGTGTCCATCCACCAACTTAAGAATACATTTCGATCATGTGGATGCATGTATTCATAAGAACATGTATTATTGTGATTACATGCATGTATTCATAAGAACGTGTATTATTGTGATTACATTTATTATTATGATCAATAGTAATACATATATGTTTATGTTTCATGACTATTTGTACTTAAGTACACCAATCCATTATGAATCATGATCATATATTTTTATGGAAATGTTTACGAAAATACATCTATTATCATGATTGATGATATTACATGTATTTTTAAATACATGTACTCATAAACATATTATTCTCGATGATTTGTATTACTACGATACAAAATAATAAATGTGCAATTAGAATACATGTTAAATAGATTGGGGGAGGGGGGGAGAGAGATCGTAAGGGGAGAGAGTAGAGGGGGGGAAAGAGAGAGGAGGCAAAGTGATAATAGAGAGAGGGAGAGGGAGAAAGAGAGAGAGTGGGGGAGAGCATAGGAGAGAAAAGGGAGAGAGCACAAACACTATCCATGTGTCCACTAATCAAGAAAAAACTCAACTTTAATATATGTAATAAATCCTATCTATTGCCACGACTATTTCCAAGTGGAAACGACCATATCCACAAGGTTGGATTTTCATTTTCACAACCACAATTTATTGGTTCCATTATTGGCATCTCCACAATTCATAAAAAATATATTAGAAATTTTGTACAAACAGTTTGTGACGGGGAAACATCCTCAGGCCAAAATACACGATAAAGCAATATACCATAGTCACAAAAATGGTGACTGGATTAGACAATAATTTATGTATGGCCTAGTTTCCACGTATAAAATAAATTTAACTACCGTAACGTTGCGGCTATAACTTTATGTTTAGGAAGGGAGGAAGTCCTAAGCCGACAAGTTTGCCGTCCTCATCTATTATTTAATTCACAAATTGGCATCATTAAATTAAGACTAAAAGAGGAAGAAGGAAAGGGTTGGGAACAGAAAAGAATACCGGTTGGGAAACAACAATGCGAGTCTGCAAATCGTGTATGAAGGGAACGACAAGTGGATCCTTGGAATTGGGGACCAGAACCTCCGTGGAGGTGATGACGGCCTTGATGTGTTCGAGGTTGGTGACGATGGCCCGCTCCCTGCTGAGGATCGTGGACGGGTAGGAGAGGAGGGGGTCGAGGACCCTCAGGTCGCGGGCGGGGAGGCCCGTCCTCCGCATGATGGAGTGCTTCCCCACCTCCTCCAGATGGGACTCGCCGCTGCCAGAGACCACCAGCCATTGCCGGATAGAGGTTCCCTTCCTGCGCGCGGTTGTCGCCATGGCCGCGCTCCCAGGAAGGTGATGATCGCCTTCTGCCGGGGCGCCGGCCATCTCGCTTTTTCAACTGATTGTTGTTATGAAACTGACGGGGAAGTGCACTGGACTGTAGCATATTTCTCACAAATATTCAATTTACCATCCAAAAGTATTAGCGGCTTGTTGTCCAGCCTTTCATCAATCTGACTGTAATTTTTTTATAACCTTAAGTTATTTTAGCCCAAAAAAATCATTAAATGATTTGGATTGATCCTGATAAATATAGCAAAATTTTAAAAATAATTTTTTAAAGTAATGACTATTCAAAAATACAATTTTATGGATGTATTCAGAAATAATATAATTAAGTTTACGAAGAAAGCACATTCGTGAGGTTGGATATATCGAAAATTACATAAATATAATTTTATGGACTAATTTAGATGCATTCAAAATAGAGGCATGCTTGGAACTATGGAATATTGTTTACACATTATTTTAAAATAGAGGCATACATGAAAATGCATAAATCAAACTTTACATATTTCCAATATGAGAAAAGGGATCCTACTCCATGGAGTACCTCCATGGAGTAGGTAACTTACCTGTTCCACTTTCATTTTTTTTCAAAATTTTATTATTTTTTTAAAAATGCTTCCATAGATTTTCATAACTATATCCCTCTAATATGTCATTCGAATTTCGTCAGAAACAGAGACTCCTACGGCCTCCATCCAGACATCAATTTTTTAACGGTCACAGATTTGCCGTATTTTACATGTTCTGGATGGAAGTCGTAGGACTCTCTGTTTCTGACGAAATTTGAATGACATATTAGAGGGATATAGTTATGAAAATCCATCCAAGCATTTTTCAAAAAACTTTTAAAAAAAGTGGAGAAAATAAAAATGAAGTTACATGCTCCATGGAGTACGATCCTTTTCCTCTTCCAATATACTATTTTAGGCATATATTCAAATATATCTCAAGATTGTGGATCTTTTCTGCCCAAAATAACATATTATTGTTTTACCTTTACTTGAATTCTAACTTTGTGTATTTCTAACTTTGCGGATGTACTTGGATATGCCTAAAATTACAGTATACCCATGTCCAACACAACGAAGTCCAGGGGGAATTTCAGGCCCTGAATCGTGACGATAACGTCCTTCAGCAACCCCTTCGGCCTCTTGACAGATCGATTAGCAAACTGAAGGACCATCCTGCTCTGTCGTAGAGGGCCAAACTCGAATCGGTCGAGTAAGGCTGTCGGAAGTAGGTTGATAGACTAACCGCTGTCTAATAGAGTCCGATCGAACCTCTGCTCATGAATATGGCATCTGACATAGGGAGATCCTGCATCTGGCCTCTTGGCTGGCAGACGGTTCTAGATGGCAAAGCAAGTGGTGCGAGTGAGCACATGGATCTCTGACGGGTGGTTCCTCCTCTTCCTGCGAATGGTAGTCCTGTCTTTGAGGTACCTCTGGAAGAGGGGGATGTGCTCCAAGGCCTCCTGTAGAAACAGTTGTATGTGAAATCAATCCATCATCTACTGGCTGAACTCTAGCTGGTGTGATTTTTTTGGATTTTCTTTTTTAGGCCCCTTAGCCAAGCAGAGTGCTTGGGAAAAGGGGACGACTGGGCCCTTTTCAGATGAAGGGCTAGGATCGGGTCTATGCTGTTGTGGCAAAGTAGAATCCATACATAAATCATCAATCAACATAGATGGACTCGCAAATGACAAACCCTTTCCTTTATTCTCAAAACAGTCCTGAGATACATGAGTAGCAGGAAATGCAATAGGAATGGAAATGGCGGTATCAGTATCGCCCTCGACATCCTGAATAGCGGCATCAGTACTGCGCTCTAGCTCAGCATCATCTCTGGTGGCATCAGTACCACCTCCTGTGTCTGGTGAAGTGACAGCCTCAGTACCGTCAACTGGATCAACATCCTTGGTGGCGTCAGCACCACCGTCATCATCATCATCATGAGCGAAATCGGCATCGCTGTCCTCCTCGTCTGGTGCTCCTGAAGCTGCATGGGGTCGTCGCTCAGACGAGCCACCGTCGGCTGGCATCCTACCGCTCCTAAGTGTAACAAAGTCAGCATCAAAAGTGTAGGCAGTAATATCACCAAAGGAATTACTAGGAGTAGTAACCTCTGTAAATTCTATCTGCTCAGACTTCCTCTTGAGGTTGTTCGGGTTCGGCTCAATCTGGACAGGGATGATGGCCTTTCTTTTGATGATCTCTCTCATCTCCTCACGGAATTCATCCATCTCCCGTCGGAAGGTAGCCTGCTGGTCGGAGATGAGGCGGGCTAGGTCATCTAAGGCAGGGTTCTCATAGGCTGGCCCATGAGAACCAGACGGGTGGCCTCTCTGAAAATGAGGTTGTTGCTGCTGGGAGTGAGAGGGATACTGGGGTTGAGACTGATAATGCTGAGGTTGTTGCTGCTGCCTCCAAGACTATCCCTAGTGATAGGGACGAGGACCATACTGCTGGTAAGACTGTTGTGGATGTGACTGCTGCTGCTGGTGTGGTGGGAACTGGGACTACTGGTGCTGCTCATGCTGCTGGCCGTACTGGCGACCCTGAACTAGAGGCTGCTGTTGTGAACTGGTACCTCTGGCTGATCAACGGAATCCGGGATGGTCTCATCGAATCCCATGCTGGGGTCGGTCATACCATATCCCGTTGACATCCATCAATGGCGCATGCTCGTAGGTGGGTGGGGGGAGTACTGCCAGGGGCTGGTCCGGCTGATACACCACCATCTGGTTGTCCTGAGATGGTGGTGACTGGACGTACTGCTGCTGTTGCGGCTGGAACGGCTCCGCCTGAATATGATGAACCTGTCGGTACTGGGCGGAGGGCTGGGTCGAGCTGCTGCTGCTGCCGGTGTCTGCCCGTGACCTGAGACGGGGCTGAGAAGCCGTTTGTGCCTTCTGGAGACACATCATCTGTGTCTTCAGGTCACTCAGCGTCTGTGCCATCTGATCGATCTGTGTCATGCCCTGGCACTGCTTCTTCTCGATTAACTCGATCCGATCCAGCTTCTTGCTGATAATCCCCATCTCAACGGCTGTCGACTCTGCATGTGCTGATGCCGCTGATGATGTAGAAGGACCGGCATTGACCCATGCTATCCGTTGATAAGACACGGCCTGTGGAGTGGGCTTCCCCTGAGTATAGAGTCGGGTCTGGGATATAACCATGTAGTTCTTAGCCATCTCCTCATAGATCGCCCAGACCTGATCCTAATCCTTGGCGAAGTACGAGCCCCCACAGGATGCATTAACTAACCCCTGCAGCTCCGGTGTAAGCCCACAGAAAAAGCCCTGGACAAGGTTGGGCTTCGATATGTCGTGATGGGGGCACCGATCTGTAAGCTCCCTTAAGCGATTCCATGCCTCGTGAAACTGCTCATTGGGGAGCATGGAGAAATTGCTGATTGAGGCCCTAGCTGCATTGGTCCGGCTGAGTGGATAATACTTGTTGAGCTACTCGTTCCGGAGTTGTTCCCATGTAGTGACAAATCTCCCTAGATGCTTCAACCAGTTGGTTGCTCTGTCGACGAGGGAGAAAGGGAAGGCCATCATCCTGATGGTGTCCTCATCCACGAGGCGATCGTGGATAGTATTGCATATCATCTCAAACTCCTAGAGATGAAGGTGCAGCTCCTTCGTGGCAAGTCTGTGGAAGCGGGGAAGAAGCTGGTTCGTCTGAGGTGGGAGCTTGAAATCTCCCAAAATAGCCGGTAACACTATCCATATGTAGGTGAGAGTCGCACCAGGGTTGTGCAACTCCCTTATCGGTTTCACGGCTGCTGTTGGCTGAGCTGGCTGCTCCTCAGGTTGTCGGTCATCTGGTCCATCTCCTCCTCCAGGTCTACGCTGCTCTCTGTCTGCTTGCATCTGCTCCATCTCCCGGTGCATATCTACCATAAAAGCTCCCTGATCCCGGATCTGTCGCTGCATCATCTCAAAGGAGGCTAACCGGGTGTTGTTGATTGCACCCTGCTCCAGTACGTATGTCTGCTCTCATGTGGGACCATTGATGCGCTCCTCGTTGTTCGCCATGGTCTCTACAAAGGCAAAAGACCTAAACTCAGGTGCTGATAATCAACTGGCTGCTGTTGTCTCTGCTCGGGCACCTCAAGACTGGTAGAAGGGTGGTCCAGGGGGAACAGGGCGGAGTCAAACTCGGGTTCGAGAGAGGGTCTCGGCTCTCACGAACCAACCTAGATGAGCAGGCTGGAGTGCTCAAAAGCGGTGCAGCCAGAGGCTGCCTAAGGGACCTCCGACCCATCATCTTGATCTGACGAGTAAGGCAGATGAGATCTGAACAGCAAACAGGATCGATCAAGCAAAAACCCCCGATTCACCTACGTACGCAGAGTTGATGACCGTGAAGGTTCGACCTTTTATCTTGTCGTTTTTATTAGGTGATCAAACAGTCTATCAGAGCGATTAAACGAGTTGTTGGGAATCCAACGCCCCTAGGAGACTGTCCCGATCCCAAGCTAGATCTTTTCCAGTCAGTACAAGTCGCGGACCGTTTACTGGCTACCCGATCGACTCGCTCTGTTAAGGATATCGCGGTCTGCTTTACTGGAGACCGGAGCGATCCTCACTGGAGAACGACTAACTCAAGACCAGCAGTCTGAAGAAGGGTCGGATGTGGCTCTAGCCTAGGGTGCGTGTCACTCTCTCGTTCATCCAAACCATACAAGGAGGGGATCGCTCTCCCAAAACAAATATTTTTGGTGAAGTGTATTTTAAATCAAGTTTGCTTAAACAGTCCCAATTTTATAGTTTTTACTTTTAGATCTTTTCCAAATCAAACAACGCCTAACAAATTTTTCGGTTCTCCTGATTATTTATAAGTCCAAAAATAGACGGAGAAGATGAAAAAGCCGATGCGCGATTAAACACGATGATGCATGCTGAGTAAGAAATGCGTACCTTGCCTCCAGCACTCTATGTGCAAAGTAATCCGTGCATAATTGAAATGACAGAAATAAAACTAATATAAATGATGCAACAAGAAAATCGGCCTTAAGCAGATAGTTTCTATACATGAAGCACAATAGCTAACGGGTCAACGAGAGGGATCGGGGTCCGGTCTCTGATGCCGATCGGTGTCTGCCACAACGGATCCTGCCAGCGTTGTATACGGAATCTAGCGGCACGTGACCCCTCAAGTAACCAGGTTAGCTTTTTGATAGTGATTTAATTAGTAAGGTCCAATTATGATCTATAGGTGCAGAAATGTAATTAGGGTTGGGCCTTAATAATTACGTCACAAGGAACGAGAAAATCCTAAGCTAAGGCTAAAATCCTCGGTAATCAAATAAAAAATAAAAAGGGATAAAAATAAAAATCAGGGAAAACCGCGGTGAGGTCCCCCGAGCACACCGGTGTTCGGCAAAACAGACCCTGAAAATCACCAAGTCTAAGAGAGTCTCTGAGTGTCCTGGTCCTGTATTACTACAATAATATAATGCTGAAAATAAAATCTAAGCTAAATCTACACTAAGTCCTTCCCACACTCCTGCTCTCCTCTCTCGCGATCTCCTGCGGCTTTATACAGAAAAGAGCCGCCTCCGAATCCCGCGGGTGCGTCGGCTTCCCGAAGAAAGCCGCCCTCGATCATCGGGCCCTCGCAAGAAAATCAAACAGAAATGTGGTAGACCAACAATTATTATAATAGTAATAAAAATAAAATAAAATACAATAAATGCAAAAATAAAAACAAAGACAAATAAAATAAAAAGAAATCAAAACAAACAAAAACAAAAAGAAAATAAAAGAAAGGAAAACGAAAAGTTGAAAAAAGAAAGAACAGTTGCGAAAGAAAGCCGACTGCTAAGCCGTGCTCCCCGGGAACGGTGCCATTCTGATGACTCAAAATCCCACGACTGGGTTAAGGTGTAAATAATCAGGTCGGTGTGACCCGAACCGTGAGGCTAAGTCGATCAAGAAAACAAAGACCGCCAAGGAGACAAATCAATCAAATCAAATCAAATCAAGCACAGAAATAGCGGTCTCTCTATTTTATTTTACCTGGTATAGCTACCAGGATCAAACACAAGGAGCACGGTATGGTAAACCTATGAAGTAGTCGAAAATCTAAATAAAATAAAGAAAATAAAATAAAAGGTGGTTTTTTTATATTTTTCAAAATTTTTGTGATTTTTAAAAATTAAGAAAATGATAAAAAGAACTCAAAAAGGAATAATCAAGCAATTATTTAAGGCATAAAAAATAATCAAAAATTAAAATAATTTTTTTTTGGTTTTTATGAATATTCAAGTGTTTTTGGTATTTTTCTGACTTTTAGGTAATTTTATAAAAATGAAACAAGGCTAAAAATAAGAAATAGTGTGCAACAAGAATCTAAAGGAACTTTAAAAATACCTAAAGTGCCTGTAAAATTCCAGCAACAATTTTATGACAATCTAAAAATAAAAATCTAACTACAGAAAAAGAAATTACATTTTTTATTTTTTTCTGAATTTTTAATGATTTTTTCTAAGTTTTTTAATGTTTTTCAATTTTTAGAGTTTTTATAAATTCAAATGCAACAAAAATTAGATTGAATAAAAAACACAACAAAACAAGCAAACAGTGATTTTTTGGATTTTTTAGAGGTTTTTTGGTAGTTTAATTGAATTTTAAAACTGGACAGAAGCAAATTTTGAGGTTTTTGAATTTAAAAAAACAAATAAAAACAAAACGAACCCAAAAATTCCTAGAAATTCCTACAACATGGCAGAAGCCATGTGTCAAAATTTCAGGATTTTTGGACGAGAATTGCTATTTATTTCAACCAATCATAGACGCATAGCACACATGGACCTATATGCAATTATGAGAAAATGTCCAGCCAAACAATAACACATAGAAAGAGTACGGGGCTAGATATGCAAAAAGTCCAGATCCGCACGAGGGCGACACGTGAAGCAGGCAAACAGGGGTATAAGTGCAAATACGAAAAATAAAACTTCAATTGATAACAACAATATAATCCAAGATTCGGAATGCAAATAACCCAAAGTCACATGGGATACCACATGCTCCACATACAGAAGGACTAAAATGCAAATTCTGAAAATATAAGGTCCTAAGTGCAAAATATCCAAACTAAAAACAACTGTTAAAACTATTTATAGGACTAAACAATAAAGGCAAAAAGTGCAAAGGGCCTAAGTGCAAATACCCTTATTAATGGATGATCCAACGATCAAGGGGCTCTCCACTTAAGGTCCGACGATTGGGATCTGCGGATAACGATTCGACGATGGACAGCTGGAAATCGATCCTCAGATGGATCGGATGGTCGAGATCTCCCCAAAGACGAACGGTCACGATCAGAACTGGCGTGGAGGCTCGATCCAACGACAGAGGTGCCTCCTAGAAGAACAGTGAAGAACTCACCGTCGGTGAACTTCGCTCGATCGATACGAGCTACTGGGGCATCCTCCGGAGCTGCTAGGATAGGCGAAACGTTGCTGGCAACGGTCCGCAGCTGCTGCGAGGCTCCGATGAGACCGGAGTCGTCTGAAACGGTCCGACGACGTTGAGGACCTGGAGCTACTGTGCATAGATGTTCGGACCCCCAGAAGAGGTCCTTTGGGCTCTAGACCTACACAGAACGATTGCTGGGTCGAGGGCAATGTGCCTCAACCCGTTAGTGCGTGCGATGGGGTGAAGGATGAGGCGGGGCGTAGCCCTCCAGCGAGGCAACGACGGAGGAAGGCTTAAGTCATGTTCCTAGGTGAATCAGGGGGAACGGAGGGGCGTAGAAGATGGGTAGAAGACCGATGGAGATGATACGATCGTCGGTAGGGTGAATGGATGATCTGATCAAGAAGGATGGCCCGAGGGATGCTGGTTGACCGGAGATCGAAAAAGTTGAAATTAAAGCAAACTATAGGTTATCGAGGATACCTGGTGAAGGAGGTCGTCTGGGCTGAAGGTCGCGGACCTTTGGGGGTCGTCGCCTCGATGGATTGATGCGTCCAGAGGCTGGAGCCCACCTTGCGGTGGAGCACGGCGATGAAGCTCGCTGGACCTAGGGCTAGACACCTGGAACCTCACTACAACGCTCTCCCTCACTTGTTGTCACTCAAGGAAGAAGATGGAGCTCCCAGGAAACGAGGTCAATGGTCAAAGATGCAGAAAAGTTGCGGCTCAAGGAGGCTATATACTCAACGAGGTCCGACAAGATTGGAGCACGGGCACACAATCCGAGGAGCGGATCCCTAACAGTATCGTCGGGCGTGGATCACGGGTCATCCCTGGATAATCGGAGCGTGAAATAGAATGAAATGGAGATCGGATCGGCTCATGAAATTCAGAGAAAATCAGGTGAAAACCAGATCTGTGGAGGAGGTGGTCCAGGGGAGGCAGTTGACCGAGGTCAACAGTCCACCCTGGACCAATCAGAAAATAGGGAATTGAAAAGATTTGTGAAATAAATAAAAAATAGAAAACGATTTTATTTTAAAATATTTTCAAAATGAAAAATGTTTATTAATTTTCAAACTATTTTTAGTGATTTTTATTTATTTTTATGAAAAATAAATTATGACATATACAATATATTATATTATATACAGGTATAAAATACCTAGGTATTTTATATACTTATTTTTATTTTTTATTTTTGTATAAATACTCTAATTTTATATTTTATTTATTTACAACATATTATTTGGGATATAAAATAATTTTTATTTATTTTTATTGGCTATTTACAGGTGTGAAATAAATGTGTGATGCTACATATATGCATGTGTTATGTACAAGTTGAGAGAGAGAAATTATTTTATTTTTATTTTTTATTTTATTTTTCTCATTTTTTTTATTTTTAGAAATATGTACAAGGGACTATAAACACATGTATATTTTTATTTTGTGAAAATAAAATAGGTACATATAGAAGGAATATTCACAAGGTTGAATGGCCCTATCTCTCTCTACTTATTTTATTTGGCGATCAGACCCATATTGGGCCCTCTCTTGGGATTAGATCACTCAATATTTATTCTAAATATTTCCTTCTTTTTCTTTATTCTTTTATTTTTGCATAAATACATGCTAATTATTGATATTTAACAAATGCATGATGGTGGATAATTTATTGTATTTACAACTATATGCATGATGTTTTGCCAAGATTTTTAGCTAAAATAAAAGAATAAAGAGTGATGAATGAGTATTCATCACTCAACTCAGTTGGAGTGGTGAGAGGAATGGATTTTCCAGTTTGAGACACATACGAGTGGAAACATTCATCCTCATCTGGGTAGGGAAGTGCACCCCAACCCGATCTAGTGGCCATGAAGTCTAAAGACAAGAGAGTGTGGGTTGCAATAATGCTTCAAAAGAGGGATAGTCTTCTTGCTCAAGAGGAAAAACTCCTTATGTAAATGCTGTTGTAAATAGTATTTCAAAAAAATCCAAAAAAGTGGACATGCCTGATTGAAAATAAAATGCATACCGGAGTATGTATATATGCTATATATTCAATAAGCAAGCTTGATCATCAAAGTTATACCATGTGAGCCTACAGCTGGATGAATTGACTACACTGGTCATGCATCCCAAGATAGGTAGCTACACTGGCTACCGTCCATTCTTCTCTTTACCCCCACCTCTTGAGTCGGAAGCCACTTGAACTTAGAAGGGAATACCCTGCTCCTTGAGGAAAGGATTGCCGGATTGGGGAATCATTGGTTGTCATTCTGGAGAAGTAAGTTCTTTTTTCATTTCAGTTGGGGAGAGCCACTATCACTTACTATGTACAAGTCAGCTTCATAGTCATAAGGGTTTGCGTATGATGTCGGCTAGTTTTCACCTGGCTATTGTGGTGGTTTGAACCGAGTTCCGTGACTCTCGAAGGTTGTTGTGTTTTAAATTTGGTTCCCGACCATGTTCCACACACATTTTCACATCGAGGTCTGACCTGAGCTCCAAGCTTTGATTTTGTAAAGACAATTTTAATAATTGAAATCAATTCCATTTAGTCTTTCTTTTACTTTTCTTCTTTATTCTTTTTGTACTTATTGCATAAGTGTTTGTTAGGGACTAGCAAATGCAAGTATAGGAGGGAGATGAATATCCATTTCATCACCTTTTTCTATCATTTTGGCCTTAAAAACCCCAGCTAATGCATGTAAATAGCATTAATTTGTACAAAATAGCATTCATCATTTATTATATTTATTATGTAAATAATATAGTTTTTAATGCCAAAATTATAGGATAAAGAGAAGAAAAGAAAAGGAATAAAATACCAAAGGTATTTTATGACCCTAAACCCCGAGACCAAGTCAAGAATTGAGTTGGCCGACAAGGAATAAAGTAGTGGGAGTTAAGGGCCAAAAATATAATGAAAACCACATTCTTTTATTCATCGATAATGCATTTTTAATACCCATTTTATTCTTTATTATTTATTCATCAAATAAAGAAACTTTGAACATGAAAGTTGTGGATAATAATGTAAATAAAATTACAAAATTAAGTTTGCACAAAATTAATACATAGTGTACCTTTTATACACAAAATCAAAAGCCAAAATCCCAACTTCACATACCCATATCTTCCAAATAAAAACTCAAAATATATCAAAATCACCTCCTCTAATTGTATATAACTTTTTATAAGCTATTTAATGGAGTGGTTTCTTATTTTTTAGAGTTAAGGTGTGAAAGTTAGGTTTTGGACCCTCATTATACATGATAACCGAATAAAATATTCAATTTATTCATTCCTTATTATGTTAAAATTTTATATTTTTATAATTTTGTAAATATTATTTCTAACCTATGCATATTAAAACAAAATAACACCAAAAAGGAAATAAAAAATAAAATAAGTCTATATAAATATATAGGCAAAATACCTATGTTATTACTTGTACATAAATAAAAGTAAATCTTATTCTTTTATTCTTTATTCTTTTATATTTTTATACTCCTGTAAATATTATTTATATTCTATAATAATATAAAAAGAAATTAAAACCCAATAAAATACATTAAAATAAAATAATGTATATAAAACATAGATTAAATACCTATAAATATACCTATATAATATATACCCTTATTTATTTAAGTGCATAAATAACACCATAAAAATATAATAAAAATATATTTATACAAACAAAAATAAGTTATAAATATATAAAATAAAAGGATAAAATAACAAAATAAAATGTACAAAATAAAAATAAAATAGGCTAAAATATAGATGAATACACCTATAAATATACACTTAAAATTTAACTTGTAATAAATAAATGCAAAAAATAAATAAAAATCATAATAAAATACTACATAAAATAATAAACATTTTTTATTTTATAATTAATAAAATCAATTACTATTTTCATTATTTATTCTTTAATAAACATGGCAGTTTTGTCATTTAGTGCTGACGTGGACCAATGGTTGCGCTCTGTCTGTTGACCTCCGGTCAACTACCCCCTCCAGGCGCTTGACTTGTCAAAACTATCATTTCCCCTATTTTCTTCTCTTTTTCACGCTTGATCCATCGATCAATCGCCTTTGATCCCTTCATGAAAAACCATCATTCATCTACTGTCGTCCACGCCATTTACTTAGATCTCTTGTGTATAGCTTCGATTTGTACGAATAATTCGGTCAATAAGGGTGCATCCTCTTGTGTTTAAATAACTACCCCAGACCTCCATCTCAAAGTTGGTCACTAATCCGAGTTTAGGAGCCCTTGTTCTTGGTCTAGCATGTCCCCTCGTGATAGGAGGTGTGTTCTTGCGACCAGGCTGAGCTTCAGAAGGACGGAGGTGCACCCACGACCACCTCGCCAGTAGCTCTGCTCCCTGCTGACCAAGTAGGTATGAGAGCTGATTTTTATCCTGCTTTGGGTAGATTACATTCATGTATTTCGATTCTAGTTTTTAGTTTAACATTGTAATCAGTAGGTAGAGTAGAATAACATGATTCCCTCGTCGGAGCTTTCAAGCTCCAGCCTAATTTCCCCTTGATCTGGGCGATCCTCGACTCCCACTTCACATTCATCACCTTCCGCTATGCATTCTCCATTTAAACCATTCATCGAAACCCCCCTGATCGTGCACTGATCAACGAAGTGGAGCTCCTCCATCACTGTTCGCCGGAGCTCTTGCGCCCACCTTTATTTTTGCGTTAATTAGCTTTAAAACCCAATCGAGGTTCCTCCCCTCGAGCCGTACGTCTTTCATGTGCAGGTCCTGAGCGCAAAGAAGCCCTTGCGGGCTTGGATTGCCCTACAAGTTGTTCCAAAAGCCCCTTGCAACCCCCAAGCTCGTTGGACCCCATCTCGTGATCCCCGAGCATTTTGTGGGCAACATCAGCTGCGGACGACCATCCTGGATGTGTAGAGCCAAACCCCATCAATGAAGACCGACGGAGGAAGGAGATAGGACCGATCGAAGGCAGGGAAGCCTGTTGTTCTTCCCTATTCTTCGAAGAGAGCAGTTGTTGTTGGATGAAGAAGGCGCTACCAGATCAAGCCACAACCGTTGGATCCATGCATGGAAACCATCATATCATCATGAGCAATCTAATCTGAGCCGACCATCGTCGAACCATCATCGTCTAATGAGGCGGGGCCACATGGTTAAGTGGAGGAGGAAGCGTCGTCTGATACAGCGTATAAAAGGGGCAAAATGCATATCTTAGCCATGAATTTTTGCTTTTTATTATTTAACCCTGTAAATTAAAAGTAAAGTGAAAAATAAAATGGATATTTTGCATATAGGCCTTGTATTTATTATAATTGCATCTGGGTCCATTCTACGTCGCCTCGCGTTCCCACGAGAGGTGGTGAAATTGCATGTATGTCCCTAGTATTTTTGTAATTATAAAATAGTCTATAAAATTTAAAAATATGTTGTATATTTTTCGGCAAAATTGCATCTGATCCCTTCTTATTTATTTTAATTGCAATTATGCCCTTATCGAGACTTGTATTTTTGTGCATTTGATCTATTTATTTAAAATAGCTAATGTGCTCCTAAAAATTTGCAAAAACATGGTTAGATGCCTTATGCCATTTACTTTCACGCCATATATTTAGTTTGCATTTTTGATATTTTATCCATTTATTAGAAATCAAAAGGAGCTTCTTTTTATTCTGTCTACAGTATAAAATACCAAAAAAATATAAAAACGTGTCTAAATTTTTTTCATATATATATATTGTCTCTTTTACTCTATTTTAACTCCAGACCACAAATCACTAAAAATGGAAAAAGAAAACCCTTAGGGTCTGTTTGGTAGCTGGTATACACTGGTGTACACCGGCGTACCCCTCGTTCCAACCCTCCCAACCTGGGTTGGGATTACTTTTATTGGCCATACAATTTCTTTGGTATACTATTTTTTAACTATGTCCAAAAAAATAATTAACATAAAAAATATATAATAATCATTAAAAAAGTTAATATAACACATAATCAATGTCACATCACAATTATCACTCCAACACTCCCAACCCTCTAAACAACTACTATTCATAGGGGATACCCCAACCCAACCCAAGCCTGTTACCAAACGAACCCTTAAAAATTAAAAAACCCAAATCCTTCATAAAAATCTAAAAAATTTAATTAAAAAATCCAAAAATATGTTTTTCTGCTTTATAATTTTCTTTATATAAATATTAATATATTAAAATTGATTTGGGTAATTTTGAAACCTATTTACTATTTTTTATACTCAAATCAATTCGACCTATTTATTTAATCCCTTATTTAGGATATTTTTGACTTTCAAAATCCATAAAAAATAACAAAAAAATCAAGAAAAATTACAAAACATTAGAAAAATATATAAAATCCAAAACACTTTTTATTTTATACTTTATTTATATTTACTATTATCTATAAGTATATTATTGTCTATTGTACATATAGCCCTATATATAGCTATATTGTATATATAAAAGAAAAAGAAATATAAATCTGAAGATATAAAAAAGAAAATATAAAATTATAAAATTAAAAACAAAATACAAAGATATAAATAAAAAATGAAATAAAAAAATATAAAACATAAATACCCATAAAAAGATATATGTCTATACAGAATACTTGACATTGTTGTACATGAATAACCATAGGCTACCATTTTGCTCTTTGTGGTTCGACCTCTACGTGCTTACTTTCTATTTATCTTATAGTAGAGAATACTAAATTTTAGCTCACTTGTTATATTCATTGATTTTATTTATTGTGTGGGTTATTTGCTGACTAATTGTGATTTCATGAGTGATCGCCACAACGACAGTGTCTCCACCTTGTGTGAGTCCTATTAAGACCCTCGTAAAATCTCGATTATCAGATAAATAGACAAAGATAATAGAAAAAGATAAAAACAATGTAAAATCAAAATAAAGTACTAAATGATGTAAAGTGAAAAGTGTCCTCAATTATGTAGAATTAATTCTCTACAACTTTGATTAAAGAACCTAAGTCAAAATACATTATATATACATAGTAATATTTTTTGTAAGTATTTTCGAAGTATTAAATACTTACTTTATTTCTTTTATATTATTATTTTTTGTAATTTTGCTTTATGTTTAATGTTAAATTACATATATATATATAACATTAAACTAATTTTTATTTGATTTTTTAATAATGAAGAAACACATAAAATAATAGGCACAATAATATATTTGTTTATATACAATAATTAATGTTAATTATTTACAAGAGATCAATTTTTAAATTAGATTAATGATTAATTATTATTAATGAATTATTTATGCTAGAGGGATAATAAATATAAATAAAGATGATCAATATGGGATTTGTCAGTATCCTATGTAAACAGATGACGTGTTGTATGTATATTCTAGCCAACTCTTAAGGTGTGCATGTCATGTTGACCGGTATGAAATGAGATGACTTGGTCAACTAGTCAACAATGACCTAAGTTGTGTCATGTCCACTAGGAGTGTGTGGTAAAGAAGTAACAAAGTCTGTGGAGATGTTCTCCCACTTCCACTTAGGAATGGGGAGATGCTCCACAAGGCAGGGGATGTGGATGTTCTTCCTTCACCATCTGATAGGTAAGGCATCAACTCACATGTTGCACGACATTCTCCTTCATCTCATCCCACCAAAAATGTTGAGGAAGATCTATGTACATATTCATGCTCCCGAGATGTATATAAAGTTTGTAACTATATACATCATCCGTGATATCTCTCCTCAACTCCTAATCGTTTGGGTGATAAACACGGTCCCCCTTTCATAGGATGGACTCGTAAACTCTGAAACTATCGAACTCATTCTTGAGACAACAATCACTATCGAGATGCACAACTCACTCGGTAGTCAATAAACACCGAAATTAACATACATGCACCAAAAAAGAAGTGTCGCAAAAGGGTGTGTTGCTAAAGACATTTGTGTCGGTTGTCGACTAACCTCCGAGTAAATCAACCACATCAAATAGATGAACCACCAAGAATATGCATCTTCTAGTGGCAGTAAACACCATCGAAATTATATTTCTCAGTGGGCAGTGTAACCGTCAAGTAAACTCATTTACTCTAAGATTGTCCGACTGTCGAAATGAGACCTTCTAAAAAATACAACATCAGTTGTTGTTCAGTAGCTGATGTTGTTTCTCGTCCTCCTTATCATCATCGTCATCATGTCATGCATTCCGTATATCAGTTATCATAATTATCATTAACATATAACATCGCTAAGTACTTAGGGATCATAGTACATAACTAAGAATCACATGACTAACATATTTCCAAGTAGCTAACATAAGAAGCACTTCCAGCTAGCTAAGATAACTGAACTTATAACAATGCCATTTCAATAAGCATATGAAATATAATATAACTTTCCTAACATAAGAAGCACATGACTAAGTAATAATAATTGAAAACATGACTAAGTGCATGGTAAATAAACTTAAGAAAACCAAGTTCTTAACAAGTACATGACTAATTAGTACAATATTCCATGGTCTTATATACAAACTACCCAACACTTTCTACTCTAAAATTCTAATGGTCACAACGAGGGCACATCATTGTCGGGAGGGGGAGTAGGGTCACGTGGATCACCAGGTAGAGGGGACATTTACCCGTCATGCCATTTGTTCCACAAAACTAGACATATGTTGCATTACTTACGAGTTTTGTTGCATTGTCTCATTGATAATCCTCAAATCCTGTCGATCGTGTGTTCCACAAAAGGCGGAAGCACAGTCGTCGAAACAACCGACGAGAACCTTGGATTATTCAACAATTAACCCATAATACAAATCAAGTAATAAATATAAAAAATGTGAAGTCAATTTTTTTAACTCTACAAAACTTAGGGAGCAAACGGTAGATGGGGGCAAAAGAATGCGCACAAAAAATTGTTCCTGTCCTCTTATCCATTTTTATTATTTTTGTGGGTTTTTTATTTTATATTTTCATTTTATACTTATTTTATATGTTTGCATTTTGTTTTAATTTTATAATTTTATATTTCCTTTTTATATTTTCAGATTTGTATATTTCTCTTTTTTTAAATACATAAATATAAGATATATAAGGCTGATATATACATATAGAGTAATATATTTATAAATACTAGTAAATATAAATACAACGCAGTAAAGAAAATGTTTTTAAATTTAATAAATATTTTTAATGTTTTTGTATTTTTTTAGAATTTTTGCTAATTTTTATGTATTTTAAAGTAAAAAATATCCCAAATCAGTGATTTAATAAATACCCAAAATTGATTTGAATATTAAAACTAGTAAATAAGGTCCAAAACTATCCAGATCAATTTAATACATAAATATTTATATAAATTAATTTATAAAAAATAAAACATATTTTTGGATTTTTTAATGATTTTTTTTAGATTTTTATGAAAGATTTTGGGATTTTTCAATTTTAAGCATTTTCTTTTTCCATTTTTAGTGAATTTTGGTTTGGAGTTAATATATAATAAAATAAACAATATATAATTTTTTTTTCAAGATATTTTTATATTGTTTTGGTATTATATAAGCTAGATAGAGAAAAAATGAGCTCCTTTTAATTTTTTTAATAAATAATAAAATACCTAAAATGCAAAATAAAATCATGGTGTGAAAGTACATGCTATCGGGCATCTAACCCTACTTTTTCATATTTTTAGGAGCTATGGTGCTATTTTTAATAAATAGAATCTCAACACCAAAAAAATGATAAACTAGCAAGGGTATAAGTGTAAATAAAATAAAGTCTAGGGGCCTTGCAGCAATTTTTCCAAAATTTTACAACACATTTTTAATTTTAGTGGACTAAAAGTAATTACAAAAAGCTACAGGGTGTCCTTGCAATTTGCCCATCTCACGTGGGATGACACGTAAGCTGAGCTGGGCCCAAATACAATTTAAATAAGTACAAGGGTCTTTTTACAAAATGACCAATTTATTTTGAATGTTAAATTTTACAGGTCTATATAATAAATACAAAAAGCATGGGGCTAATATGTGAAATTTACCCCATATACGTGCGGGATCAGACGGCGGAGCTTCTTCACTTATCCATGCGTCGCCTTCTTCGCGCCCGATAACGCTTCGATCTCTAGCAGTCATGATTAGATTGTGGTGTGCAATCTGACGGCCGAGGGCATACTGCATCGAACGATCGTGGTGTAATATAGTACTCCTTGTCGATCGAACAACTGAGAGCGGTCTGGGAAGAACATAGATGAAGTTCCGGTGACGTAAGCTTCATCCAACCGGATCTCGCTCTTCCGATAGGCATGCCTGCTCCAAAGAGGGCAGAAAGACACCTGGGCAAGTTCTCTATCTGTTGGGGGGAATCATAAAGGGGGGATAATCACCGAAGCACCACAACGACGTCGGAGAAGAATTGGCACCCCAGGTATCTCCAACGAAGTACGAAATGACCTCAAGGCGCCTACTTGTGAGTTGAACCTGCACGGGACGAAAACATGGATGCAGGCAAACTGCCTCATCCCGTTAGAATGTGGAACGGAAGCGGGGGAGTTGAGGTGGCGACAGCTTTGGCGAGGCGAAGGAGTGGGAGGTCGGGATCTTGCTCCAGGAGGGAGCGGGTTGGATGGAAGGCATCGGGGCATGGGGAAATGGCAAGAGAGCGTAATGGGATGGAAAGGAGGGTCAGAACACGTCGTGGGATGGCGGAACATGGCCGGAGCTCGAGAGCTCCGGCGAGGGTAGCCTTCTTAACATATGGTGATTAACTATCTAAAACACGAAAATAAAAGTACAAAATTAAACCTAAGACTAATTCTAACCAAAAGAAATCAAAATGACACAACTCGTACCTGGCCGGAGACCAGGCACGCAAACAGCTCAAGGGTTCTCCCTCTGTCACAGGGATGCTCGCTTGACCAAGATGTAGGGGCTCTAGGGTTTGGAAAGTGACCAAAGAAGAAATGGAAGAGGAGGTTTTATTTAAATACATGGACGAGCACCCTTATTCAAGGATAGATTGGCGGAGATCGAGATTACGTACAAAGTATATATAAGGCCGGCGTGGATCCTGGAATGTCAGGGAACAAATCTTGCGCAGGGATCGAGCGCGATTGAAGGATGGAGCGAGCGAGAAAAAGGGCGGAAAATGGGGAAAAGACACGCACGTCAAGTCAGCCTGCTCGGAGGAACATTTGACTGATGGTCAACAGACGACGCGCTATGATTGGTCCACGCCAGCACTACAAGACAGAATAGCCCGGCTTATTAAAGAATAAATGATAAAAAATAGTAATTGATTTTATTAATTTTTGATTATAAAATAAAAAATTAGTATTTTATTTAGTATTTTAATATGATTTTTATTTATTTTTTGGTGCTATTTAATAATAGTTAATTTTTAGGGTTGTATTTATATTTTGACTATTTTATTTTTTTATATTTTATTATTTTATTTTCTTCTCTTATTTTATATATTAATAACTTATTTTTACATATTAAATATATTTTTATTTTAATTTTATGATGTTATTTGTATACTTAAATAAATAAGGGTATATTATATATGTATACTTATAGGTATTTTATCTATGTATTATATACATTATTTTATTTTAACGCATTTTCTTGGGTTTTATTTTGTCCTTATATTTTTAATAGAATATAAATATTATTCACAAGAGTATAAAAATATAAAAGAATACAGAAGGAATTTTACTTTTATTTATATACATATATCATCATTAGTATTTTTACCAATGTTTTTAAAGGTTTATTTTATTATAATGTTTTATTTGTGGTTTTATTTTGGTTTCAATATACATATATATATATAAATTATAAATAATGTTTACAAAATTATAAAAAAAATAAAAAAAAGTAATAAAGAATGAATAAATTGAATATTTTATCCAGGTATACTATACAATGAGGGTCCAAAACCTAATTTTCTCATCTTAACTCCAAAAAAATATGAAACTACCTCCATTAAATAGCTTATTAAAAGTATATACAATTAGAGTGATTTTGATATATTTTGAGTTTTTACTTCGAAGATATGGGTCTGTGAAGTTAGGATTATGGCTTTTTATTTTATGTATAAAAAGTATGTTGTTTATTGTTTTAGTACATACTTAATTTTGTATTTTTACTTACACTATTATCTGCAACTTTTATGTTCAAAGATTCTTTATTTGATGCATAAATAATGAAGAATAAAATAGATGTCAAAAATGAATTATTGAGTGAATAAATAAATGTGGTTTTTATTGCAATTTGGCCCTTATCTCCCCCTACTTTAGTACTTGTCGACCAACTCAATTCTTGACTTGGTCTCGGGGTTTATGATCATAAAATACCATTGATATATTATTCTTTTTCTTTTCTTCTCTTTATTCTATGATTTTAGCATTAAAACATTATTTTTTACACAATAAGTGCAATAAATGATGAATGCTATTTTATACAAATTAGTGTTATTTACATGCATTCACTAGGGTTTTTAAGGCCAAAATGATAGAATAAAGGTGATGAAATGGAGATTCATCACCCCCCATACTCCCCTTTGTTTATGCAATAAGTACAAAAGAATAAAGAAGAAAAGAAAAAGAAAGAATAAATGGAATTGATTTCGATTATCAAACTTGTCTTTACAAAATCAAAGTTTGGAGCTCGGGTAAGACCTTGATGTGAGAATGTGCGTGGAACCTGGTCGTGAACCAAATTTAAAACTCAACCCCCTTCGAGAGTCACGGAACTCAGTTAAAACCACCTCTACAACCATGTCAGAACTAGCCTACATCATACGCAAACCCTTATGACTATGAAGCTGACTTGTACAGTGTAAGTGATAGTGGCTCTCCCCAAATGAAATGACAAAAGGATTGACTTCTCCAAAATGACAACCCAATGATTCCCCAATCCAGCAACTCTTTCCTTGAGGAGCGGGGTATTCCCTTCTAAATTCAAGTGGCATCTGACTCAAGATGAGGGGGTGAAGAGAAGAATGGACAGTAGCCAGTGTAGCTACCTATCCTGGGATGCATGACCAGTGTAGTCAAGTCATCCAGCTGCAGGTTCACGATGTATAACTTTGAAGCTCAAGCTTGCTTATTGACTGTACATCATATATACATACTCCGACATGTATTTTATTTTCAATCAGGCATGTCCACTTTTTTGGAGTTTTTTTTGAAATACTATATACAACAACATTTACATAAGGAGTTTTTCCTCTTGAGCCAGAAGACCATCCCTCTTTTGAAGCATTATTGCAACCCACACTCTCCTGTCTTTAGACCTCATGGCTACTGGATCGGGTTGGGGGTGCACTTCCCTCCCTAGATGAGGATGAATGTTTCCACTCGTGTGTATCTAAAATCAAAAAATCCGATCCCCTCACCACGCCAACTGAGTTGAGCCAAGTGAAAGATGCAAGTGTCCAAGTTTGGTCATGAATGACAAGAGTCATGTGTGCGTCTTGAAAAGTTCTAGCTAGTCAGTTGAGGTGACTTGAACCCAGCCATGAGTCTCAAAGAATTAAGTCCGAATGGACCCGAAGTACCTTAAATCTAGTTCCCACAAGGTTCCGGTGAAGTTATGTGCAGTAGGATCCAACCAAGCTCCAATCTTCGACTTTATTTGGACTAGTTCAATCATCAAGCTCAATCTTGAAGAATGTGAATGCTATACACATGCTATGTACAATGCAGAAAAAATAATGTAATTTTCAAAAATAATTTGAAAAAAAAATTGACACAAAAATTATAAAATATGTACAACTATTTACACGGGCGTGCCTCTTTTTATTCACTGTTAAGAATTTAAAGAATTTACAGGTTTTAAAATGTTATTTATTTTTATAGGTATATATATAATTGGTAAAGAATTTTATTGTGTAGGTATATATATGTATTTTTATTTAATAATGCATATATTCTGCAAATTTATTTGTAAACATCTTTGAAAACTATAGTACAAAATAGTTTTTGTAAATATTTACAAGTATTTGAAAGGCATTTTGCAAAGATTTTTCAAATAGTATATATACATTTTCAAAACAATTTTACAACCATTTTCAAAACCATTTGTAAATCGGTTTTCAAAATATTTTATTTCACTATAAAAAATGTTTTTACAAAGGTTGAAAACATTTTAAAAAAGTTTTCCAAATGGGTCAAACTTTTTTTCAAATCATTTTGCAAACGTATTTTTAACCTGATTTATTAATTAGTATATACAGAAAAGAATTTGAGGAATAACATACATTTGTTATTAATTGATAGTCTTTTAGCCATAGTTATTAATAATAATACGAAAGTACAAATTAAGGCTAAAGTATATACAGAGTATATACGACCGATCTATACTTAGCTTGAGATATGTCCTCATAGATCGAAAAGAAAAAGAGAAGACATAACTCGTACTAAGTATAGAAAAGCCTATACTACAGCGACGAAAGAATGGAGGAATAAATGGATAATATTTTGACTTTCCCCCCATACTTAGGATCAAATAATCCTAAGTATAGCAGACTGTACACAAGACAGGGAAGGTCAAGGGTGGGAATAAATAGATCACAGCTCAGTTTGTCTCCCCATATACTTAGAGTAAGCTATCCCTAAGTATAATAAAGCAAATCAACAAGAGAGGAGACAGTGGAGGGGATCAAAGAATGAAAGAACTCGAGGTGCACCCTCTATACTTAGAGTAAAGTATGTCCTGAGTGTAGGAAGCTGACAAAAAAGGGGCGACACCTCTTTTGGTAGAAAAAGAAAAATAAAATGAAAAGAAGAAAATAAGAAAATAAGAAAAGACATATAAAGATGTATGAAAAGAATTGCAAAGAATGTATGCATCACTCCCCCTATATTTAGGGCAAAAGATTCCTAAGTATAAGCAGTGACAAGAGTGATGAAACAAAACAAAGAAAGAACAACATGAGGTTTACTGATGAGCGACCCAAGAGACTAAGGTAAAAAGGTATCAATGGTCGTTGCGACCTCAACCTCTCGGATCGGACTCAATCAAGAAAATCGAAGCCCACCAAAATAAAAATCAATCAAGGAACTCAAATAGCGGTCTCGTTATTTTATTTTACCCGGTATAGCTACCAGGGTCGAACACAAGAAGATGGTATGGTAAACCTACGAAGTAGTCGGGATTCAAAAATACAAAGAAATAAACTATTTTTAGTGGATTTTTGGTTTTTCATTTTTTTTGTAATTTTTAAATTAAGGATAAGGTGTAAAGGAAATTTAAAAGGCACAAACACACAATTATTTAACACACTAAAAATGATCATAAAATTAAAATAAAAATATTTTTGGTTTTTATAAATATTCAAGTGTTTTTGTTATTTTTCTTGGATTTTTTTGATCTTTAGTTAATTTTATAAAAATGAAACAAGGCTAAAAATACAAAACAGTATGCAGCCAGAATCTAAAGGCTATTTAAAAATACTCAAATAGCCTATAAAATTCCAACAATAATTTTATGAGAAAATAAACATAAAAATCTAACTAAAGAAAAAGAAATTATATTTTTTTCTGAAATTTTAATGATTTTTTTAAGTTTTTTAGTATTTTTCAATTTTTAGGATTTTTATAAATCCTCCAAATGCAATGAAAATTTGACAGAAGTAAAAACACACTAAAATAAACAAATAGTGATTTTTTTAGATTTTTTAGAGGATTTTTAACATTTTTAGTTGATTTTTAAAACTAGACAGTACCAATTTTTAGGGTTTTTGAATTTTTAAAAATAACAAACAAAAACAAAATAGACCCAAAACTTCATGGAAATTCCTACAACATGGCAGGAGCCATGTATCAAAATTTCACGAATTTTGGGTGAAATTTGCTATTTATTCCAACCAATCAAAGAAGCATAGCACACAGGGACCTAGATGCAAAGAAAACATGTTTCATGGACTAAAGAATAACACGCATGAAAAGTGTAGGGGCCTCTCTGCAATGTTCACATAAATTCACGCACATGTCTAATATCAGCACGCACAAGGGTATAAGTGCAAATAATAAAACTATAAATTCAAAACATAACATTCACTAAACCCAGGGCTATACATGCAAATATCCCAGAAAGATACGTGACGATGTACGTGCAACCACAAAGGAAGGACTAAATTGTAAATATCAAAAACTGCAGGGGCACAGATGCAACTAGTCCACAATGTACTTTTTATTTTACAGACTAAACGACAAATAAAATAAAGGTAGGGGTATAGGAGCAAATTACCCAGGCGGGGCGTGCGGGTCACATGGTGTGACAGGTGGCGCGCTCTGAATGGCTAGCGACATGCGGCTCTGGCGCTGACACCTAGCGGATCCAATGGCTGTCCAGATGGCGTGAACGTGGGGCGTACGAGGCCGTTAGATGTCAGATCTAACGATCTGACAGGCGCAGGCGATAGACGGCTCTGATGTGAACTGGCGACTGGCGATGATCCACGGTGGAGAAGGATGCCGAAAGAACTCCGCCTGGGTGAAGTTCGCCGGAGAACCGTCGGTAATCCGGGCGTCCAATGAACGATCAGGCAACAGGGCTCGACCCGCAAGACCCCTCCGCGTCGGGTGGCGGGGTCGGATGGAGTATCCACCGGTCGGATCTCCGGGAAGGTAGTTGTGACCTAGGATAGCTCCGGCGAAGCTGGGCTTAGGTGATCTGGGGTATCTCCACGTGCGACTCGACCTGCGGGGTAAAGGTCCTGCTTGGAGGTGTGCTCCGACCAAGGTTATTTGACCTAAATCAAAAGAAGGTGATGGCGAATGGAGGTTGAAGTTCCAGCGATGCGACAGAGGAACTTCGATCCTAATCTTGTCTATCTAAGCCAAGTCTAGGGTGATCAGGCTGAGGGGGAAGGATGACGATGAATGGGGGAGTCGATCTAAACAGGTGGATGTGACTGATGGAGCTCCGAAAGATTCGAGATAACCGAAGCTAAGGAGGAAATGAAGGCTACCTGAAGATCCGAGGTTGATCCTATGCTCCAGGGGATGAAGTTGAGGTGGGTCGTTGCCTCAACTACGTTGCGGAAGGCGGGGAGGCTCAACGCCACGGATCTCCGGCCACGTGAAGCGAGCGTCTGCTGCAGCAGCTCTTTCCGACTACCAAAGGGCTCCTCCGATTGTTGTCACCAAGGGGAAGGTTTCTAGGGTAGAAGGAAGGTGTGCGGCGCGCGCTAAGGGACTGGGGAGAGGAATGAATCTTTTATATACGTTCCCAGGTGGCCAAGAAGAATCGGATGGAGCGAGCGATCCAAGGAAGATCCGTCCTTCCCTAGGGATTCGCGAGGGTCGTGGATCCAAGGGGAAGGATCGGGCGAAGGAATCAGAGCAAAAGGTGGACGGACCCGATTGGGAAAATTACGAGAAATGGGGCTCAAACTGGATCCAGGCGAAGAGAGGGTCCGGGAGGGGGAGTTGACCGGGGTCAACATCCCTCCTGGACCAATCAGAAAATCCCTTGGTCAAAATTATTTGTAAAATAATTTAAAATAGAAAATGATTTTATTTTAAAATATGTTCAAAATAAAAAATATTTATTATTTTTCAAACTATTTTTAGTGATTTTTATTTATTTTTATAAAAAATAAATTATGGTATATATAATATATTATATTATATACATGTATTTTATACATATGTATTTTATATTATTATTTTTATTTTCTTATTTTTGTAAAAATACCACAATTTTATATTTTATTTATTTACAACACATTATTTGGGATATAAAACAATTTTTATTTTATTTTTATTGTTTATTTACAAGTGTAAAATAAATATGAGTATGATACATATATACATGTGTTGTGTACAAGGGGCTAGAGAGAGAATTTTATTTTTGATTTAATTTTATTTTTCTAATTTTTATTTTATTTATAGAAATATATACAAGTAATAAAAACACATTTTTTTTATTTTTGTGAAAATAAAATATGTACATATAAGAAGGAATATTCTCAAGGTATAGTGGCCCTATCTCTCTCTACATATTTTATTTGGCGATCAGGCCCATATTGGGCCCTCTCTTGGGATTAGGTCACTCAATATTTATACTAAATATTTCCTTCTTTTTCTTTATTCTTTATTGTTTTATTTTTGCACAAATACATGCTAATTATTGATATTTAACAAATGCATGCTGATGGATAATTTATTATATTTACAACTATATACATGATGTTTTGCCAAGATTTTTAGCTAAAATAAAAGAATAAAAAGTGATGAATGAGTATTTATCACCCCCTATACTTTACTTTTGCTAGTCCCTTAGCAAACACTTATTTGAAAAATAAGTGAAAAAAGAAAGAAAAAGAAAAAGAAGAAAAGAAGGTGAATCAATGCTGATTATTAAACTTGTCTTCATTAAATTGAAGTATGGAGCTCAGTCAGATATTTGGATTATTAATTTATCAGAACCTTATTTGGACTTAGGTTTGAAACTCAACAGCCTCTAAGTTCCACCAATCTATGGTCAAGACTCCTCAACAATACAGATCAGAACAAGTCTACGTACACAAACTCTAATGACCATGAATCTTTCTTGTACAGTGTAAGTGATATGTAGCTCCCCACCTCAGAAATGGCAAAGTGACAACCCCCCTCAATAAGGTAACTCTAATACCCTAGTCTGGAATCTCTTTCCTCGAGGAGCAGGGCATTCCCTTCTAAGTTCAAGTACAACTGGCTCAAGAAGAGGAGGAAGAAGAGAATGGATCATGGCCAGTGTAGCCATGTATCCTTGGGAGCCTAACTAGTGTAGCTAAGGCTCGCTGCTGCAAGCTTCATGAGATGGGCATGGGTAACATAAGCTTTGCTTTATTTGACTATATACACTCCGGTGGGTATTTCATTTTCTATCAGACCCACCACTTTTTTGGAGTTTTTCTTTTTCACATTTTTTTGATGTGCATATGTACAACATATCTACATGGTGCAGCATATATACATAAGGAGTTTTTCCTCTTGAGCCAGTAGACTATCCCTCTTTTGAAGCTTTATCTCAACCCACAACTCCTGTCATTAGACCTCACTTCTACCAGACCAAGTTGAGATGCACTTCCTTCACTAAAAGAAGAAGAGAGGTTCCTCCTAGAAGTACTACCCTCATATGCTACCCCAAGTCAAAGAAGACTGCCTCCTCACCACCTCATCCGTAGAGAGCTAGTTGTAAAGTGATGTTACAAGTAAAGCCATTGGCTGTGAGAGTCATGTGTGCGTTATTAAGTGTTCTACTTAGGCTCATCAAGATGACATATGATCATAGCCTAGTGGACTCAAAGAATTAAGTCACCATGGACCTGAAAAGTCTAAACCCTAAGCCCTATAAGGTTCATCTTAGAATTAGATGGAATAAGATCTTAACCAAGCTCCATTTCTCAATTTAATTCCAGGCTAGTTTAAATGTCAACTATGATTCGGAAAAACTATACAAGTATCTACAAAAATGCAATTTGTATAAAATTTTGAAAATGTGCAAAATTTTTGAAAATGTTTGAAAACATGGATGTATGCATGAATGCAGAAGTTTTGCAAAATCTTTACACACATTTACAAAAGGGTTTTTGCAAACTTTTATGTTTTTCAAACATTTTACAAAAATTGTGTACTATATACATAATTTTGATATCAAAATATTTACAAAATCTTTACACAAAACATTTTTACAAATAGTTTTACAAAAATAATTTTATAAATAACTATGTATATGCAATAAAGAATTTTATGTACAAGAAAATTTGTAATTTTTATGGATTTTTAAGGTTTTTAGCCATTTTATTTATTTACACACTCACACAAAGTACGAGCTATGGCTAAAGTATATATGAAATATATATACGACACCCCCTATACTTAGCTCGAACGATGTCCTCAGAGTGAATCAAGAGTGATGAAGAAGACATAACTTGTGCTTAGTATAGGGACGTGAAAAGAAAAACTATACTACAAAGATGAATGGAAGAATATAATAGAAAAAGATCTCGGGGGTTTCCCCCTATACTTAGGATCAAGTAATCCTAAGTATAGTAGGATGTACACAAAGGGAAATCCGAGTGGGGAATGTACAGGGTCTACCTCCCCTATACTTAGGGTAAAATATCCCTAAGTATAGGCAGCAAAACAGAGGCAGAAAAGAATCAAAAGAAAATAAAAAAGTCTCACACCCCCTATACTTAGAGTAAAGTACACCCTAAGTATAGCATAATCAAAGATGCAAATGGGGTGTTGGATTGAAGAATAGTGTGATATGGACATATGGATCTATACAAGTAGGAAAACAGTGATAATCAGGCGTGAGATGTAATAGATGTGAGTCAAGAGACCACATCTCGCGCAAAATGAATAGGGGCGACGTCAATGACCAGTGGCTCATGATCTAGATATGGTTTGAGTCGCTGCCCGTTAACATGAAAGGTAGACTCAGATGACAACTATGATATGTCAATGCTCCCATTGTCACGTACCTTTCGGACCAGGTATGGTCCCTTCCACTTGCTTTGTAACTTCCCTGGAAATAAACGAAGCCTAACATCGAACAACCATACTCTCTGTCCTGGCTCAAACTGCTTGTGACTGATATGAGAATCATGCCACTCCTTCACTCTCTCTTAATATTGTAGGCTGCTCGAAAAGGTTGCATCTCTAAGCTCCTTCAGGGCTGCCAACTCTGCCCTCCTCTGGTCTCCTACACTCATTGGATCCAAAAGTATATCTGTGACTGCCTAAAGTGACCTATGTCTCAGCTCAACAGGTAAATGGCAGGGCTTTCCATAAATGAGGCGAAAGGGAGATGTACCCAAAGGCGTCTTAAAGGACGTCCTATATGCCCACAAGACCGAGTCCAAAAGCTGTGACCAATCCTTTCGGTCAGGGCAGACGACCTTCTGTAGAATAGTTTTGATCTCCATGTTCGACACTTCAGCAAGACCATTGGTCTGAGGATGATACGGTGTGGCTACTCGATGGTCAATATTGAACTCGCTAGCAAGGGCCTTTAACTTTTCATTGACGAAATGAGACCCCCCGTCAGATATCAATACTCTAGGCACCCCGAACCGTGAAATGATATTCTTCCTCAAAAATCGGCATATAGTCCTAGCATTTGCGGTTCGGGCGGGGATAGCCTCAACCCAACGACTCACATAATCCACTGCCAACAGAATGTACTCAAATCCCTGCCTCTTAGGGAATGGACGCATGAAATCGATGCCCCATGCGTCGAAAACCTCACAAAAGTGAATGGGCTGCATCGGCATCATATCACGCTGTCCACAAAGTCCCATCCTCTGACAGTCAGTACACCTCTTCACGAACTCATCAGAATCCTTGAAGAGGGTAGGCCACCATAGGCCGGATTGGAGCATTTTCTGTGCCATTCTCCTCCCAGAGTGATGTCCTCCTGCCTCAAGCATGTGGCAGTAAGTGAGGACGCTATGGTGCTCCTCCTGAGGAATGCATCGACGTCAGACGCTATCCCCCCCCTCATCATAAAGGACGGGATCCTCCCAATGGTAGAACTTGGCCTTCGCTAGGAAGGCCTCAAGTCGCTACCTGGGCCAACCTTGTGGAACTTTCTTGGCAACAAGATAGTTCACAATATCAGCGTACCACGGGATAGAGGCGATAGCAAGGATCGCCTCATCTGGGAAGGTCTCAGTGATAGGGTCAATCTGCTCAGAATCCTCAAGATGCTCTAATTGGGAGAGATGATCCGCCACCACATTCTTAACTCCAGGCTTGTCCTTACTCTCAATATCAAACTCCTGGAGTAGAAGGATCCATCTAGTCAATCTTGCTTTGGCATCCTTCTTGGCCATGAGGTACCTGATGGCGGTGTGATCTGTGAAAATGGTCATCTTAGATCCAATGATGTATGATCTAAACTTATCTAGGGCAAATACTACGGCTAGCATCTCCTTCTCAGTGACGGTGTAGTTCGGTTGAGCGACATCCAAAGTACGGCTAGTGTAGTATATGGAAAATGGCACTCCATCCCTCCTTTGTCCCAGCACGGCCCCTACGGCAAAATCGGAGACATCCGTCATGATCTCAAATGGGAGAGACCAATCAGGCGGCTGGAGGATAGGAGACTCAACAACTAGACTCTTGAGAGTCTCAAATGACGCTAGACACTTATCATCCACAATGAACTCGGTATCTTTCGTCAGCAAATCAGTCAACGGCCGGGCAATCCTACTGAAATCATGAATTAATCGTTAGTAGAAACCGATGTGCCCCAGAAAATACCGTAACTGTCACAAGTTGGATGGTGGACTGAGTTTCCTAATGATATCTACCTTGGTCGGATCAAACTCCATGCCCATGTTGGAGATGATATGACCAAGCTCCATCTCTTGAGTCACTATGAAGTGACTCTTCTCCCAAGAAAGCACAAGATGGACCTCAATGCATCGCTGAAGGACGCAGTCTAGGAAGTCAAGACAAGTATCAAACCCATCGCAATAGACCGAAAAGTCATCCATGAAGACCTCCAAGCACTCACCCACCATGTCCAAAAAGATGGATAACATGCACCTTTGGAATGTCGCCGAAGCATTACGTAGACCAAAGGGCATCCGTCTGAAAGCATATGTCCCAAAGGGACAGGTGAATGTGGTCTTGTCCTGATCTTCGGGTGCAATGGCCACCTGATTGTATCTGGAGTACCTGTGAGAGTCGGGTACTGGACCTCGGGAGTCGGAGTGTACCTGTGAGAGTCGGAGTGTACCTTTGAGAGTTAGAGTGTACCTGTGAGAGTCGGAGTGTACCTGTGAGAGTCGGAGTGTACCTGTAGAGTACATCCTCGAGAGTCGGAGTGTACCTGTGAGAGTCAGAGTGTACTTGTGGAGTACCTGTGAGAGTTGGGTACTAGACCTCGGGAGTCGGAGTGTACCTGTGAGAGTCGGGTACTGGACCTCGGGAGTCGGAGTGTATCTGGAGTACCTGTGAGAGTCAGGTACTGGACCTCGGGCACTGGACCTCGGGAGTCGGAGTGTACCTATGAGAGTCATGTATTATTACAATTCAAGTGTAACTCTCTCACATAAATATACATATTAAAATAAAATGCATAAAATGTGTGGACTGTCTTCCAAAAATTCTCCTTCATCTGTCCTTGATGCTCTCTCCTGTTGGCTGGCGTAGAAAAGCCAACTCCGCCTTGCTTGGATGCATAGGTCCTCCTAGGAGGTCCTCCTTCGCTTGGCGGTCCCTCACATCAATGACAAAGAAAGAAGATGGGTCAGAGCAGTTAATCAAATTATGTCAATAAAAGTAAGAAGTCAAATAAATAAATAATAATGGACATGAGCAAAGAATTAAATGAATTAAAAACCACACAAAATTCATACAAAATCCATTGCCTACCCAGCAACGGTGCCATTTGATGAGCAGAGATTTCATGAGGGTCTAGAGTAATCCACACAAGGCGGGATCACAATGTCGCTGAGGCGACCGCTCAAGAAGTCTCGATCAATCAACAATTAACCCACAATGAAGTATATGCAATGAATAACCAAAATTGTGGAGTTAAAATTTATTATAACTCTACATGCAAATGTGTATAGGTGTAAGCACAAGTAGAGGTCGAACACTGGGAGGCGAAGGAATGTATGTGTTGTATAATTATTCAATCCATTGTTCATGTCCAATCCTTATTGTTTTTGTGGGTTTTTAATTTTACAATTATATATTTTTTTTATTTTTTTATAATTTTTATTTTGTTTTTATATTTTATATTTTTTATATTCTTAATTATATAGTATGTATATACATATTTATGTATATATAAAGAGATATATATACGAGGAGAGAGAGAAATAATCCAATAGATGGATATACATATATATAGATATGAATGCTTAAAATATGTAGATATACTATATTTATTTATTTATTTATTTATTTATTTTGTTTTATATTTTTCTAATTTTTTTATTTTCCTGGAATATTTCTAATTTTTATGTAATTTTTAATTTCAAAAATGTCCACAATATGGACTAAATATCTAGCCGAAATTAATTTGGGTTTTAAAAAAATATGAAATAATTTCCAAAATTACCTGAATTAATTTTAATATATTAATAATAATATATAGATAATTACAAAAGAGAAAAATATATTTTTGGGATTTTCTAAGGGTTTTTCTAATTTTTTGTTGGATTTTGGAGCTTTCTGATTTTTTTATTTTTCTTTTTCTTATTTTAAGGGTTTTTCAATTTCTGGACTCAATATATGTATATATATATATACTATATATAATTTTTTTGTAATTTTTCAAAAGCATTTTATAACTTTTTTATATTTTCTAATTTAAACAGTACAAAAGGGCTCTTCTTTCATTTTTAATAACTAGGATAAATGAAAAAAATGTAAAATAAAATATGGACGTGGAAGAACACTACATGAAGCATTTATCCTAATTTTTCTAAATTTTTAGGAGCAGTACATGTATTTTTAATAAATAGATAAAAGACACAAAAATTAAACAGCCTGGCAAGGGCATTTTTGCAAATAAAATAACTTTCAGGGGCATAGGTGCAAAAATTACCACAGAAATAAACATTTATTTACATATTTGGGGCTATTTTACAATTAACAAAACCCGCCAGGGTTGAAATGCAAAATTCACGTGCCTCACGTGAGACTGCACGTGAGGCGCGGAGGGACCAAAATGCAATTATATAAACTACAGGGGGCCTTCTGCAAAATTTACATTTTTATTTACTCTAAACATTTATTTTACAGCATTAAATATAAAATACAAAAATAGCAGGGGTTAGGTTTGCAATTTACCCCCAAAAGGCGCTGGATGGACGGTTGGATCCTCTTCACTTAGACACGTGTCGCATCCCCGCCGCTTGATGACGCTTCGCGGATCAATAGTGGAGATTAGATCGGCCAGGCCGATCGGACGGTGAAGGCATGCCATGATCCGACGGCTGAGCTTCCAACTGGGAGAATCGGTCAATCGGACGGCGCAGGGGTGGCCTGGAAGAACTCGGAAGAAGGTCGCTTGAGGCGACCTTTGATCAGTCAATGCATGCTCCTCCGGGCAGCTTCCTCGCCGCCAAACATCTCTAAAGCTTCCCGATGCTACCCCGCACCCGCTGATGGCTTTGTTGAGGCACCTGGAGCTTCCTTGAGCTCAGGCGAGGTTGATGAAGGGGGCGGGCTCCGGGTACCTGTTCTTCATTTGAATCGAGCCAAGACGAGTCTCCTGGCGCCCCAGGACCTGCAAAAGAACTCGCAACACAAAAAGAGGACTCCGGGAGCCGTTTTGGTGGTGGAATGGACGATGGTGGCTTTGGGCGGAGATCTCCGGCGATGGGTGGAAGAGGGAGATCAGATCTCCAGATCTGATGAGGATCCGGGTGGGCGAAGGTGCCTGGGGCGAAGGGAAATGAAGGGGTATGGAAATGGAGGCGAGGTGGTGGTCGGAACACACGTGGGTCACAATGAACAGTTCGTCGGAGCTCCGCTCCGGCGAACTACGAATCGACCATTCTACGCTACGATTAAGGGCTAATGATTAATCTAAAGACGAAAATGAAATACTAAAACTAAAACCTATCTAAAACAAGTAAAAGCGCAGCTCTTATACCTGGGGGCCTCCAGGGACCAGGACGGACGCCAGAGCTCCGCCGCGACAAAACTCCCCTCCTCCTTGGGCCGAACCGAGGTGCTGGGAAGCGCCTCCTGTCACGAGGGCTACTCCAGGAACTGATTCGAGCTTATTGGGAGGATGAAATTGGCCAAATTCGACCAAGGAGGAAGAAGCACTTATTTATAGACATCCCTGGAGACCTTTATTGACTGGCTAATATCTAGGAATCGGTGGTATGTACAAGGGATCCAAGAGGACGGCGCGTATGTACGTTGATCAGGGAAGATCTTTCATGAAGGATTCGAGGGCGATGGATGGAAGAGACGAGCGGGAAAAATGCAAGAATCTCAGGGAGTTGACGGTTCTTACGGGAGTCAGAGGCGCAGGGGGGAGTTGACCAGAGGTCAACAGTCCCTGGCCTCTGATTGGCCCACATCAGCCCGAACTTGACCCAATTATTAGACATAATAAATGACTTAATTAGATTTTGCTTATTAAATAAAAAAATGTTTATTAAATAATGTAGTATTTATTTATGATTTTTATTTATTTTTTGATGTGTTTTATTATGGGTTTATTTTAATAATGTATTTATAAGTATATTTATATGTATTTATTTTTATTTTGTTTATTTTTATTTTATTATTTTATTTATTATTTTATAAATTTATAACTTATTTTTATGAGTATACATATATTTTTATTTAATTTTTATGAGTTTATTTACATTTTTAAATAAATAGGTATAGGTATATGTAGTTATATTTATAGGTATTTTACCTATATATTATGTATATTTTATTTGTTTAATATATTTTATTTGTTTTTTGTTTGGATTTGTTTTTTTAAGAAATTAGATGTAATATTTACATTATTATAAAAATATAGATGAATAAAGAATAAAGTAATTAAATCCCCTTTTATTTATGTACATACTCAACGTAGGTATTTTGCCTATGTACTACATAAGCTTATTTTATTTTACAAATTCTTTTTGGTTTTCTTTTAATTTTAATATGTACATGTATTGTATACATTATTTACAAATTTCTAAAAATATAATTTTATAGAACTAATGGATGAAGAATAAATTGAATATTTTATTCGGGTAAATTATACAATAGGGGCCAAAAACCTAACTTTCACAGATGGGCTCCAAAAATTATGAAACCAATTTTATTAAATAGTTCTTGGAAAGATATATAAATTAAAGATGAGTTTGATGGATTTTGAGTTTTTATTTGCAAGATATGGGTCTGTGAAGTTGAGATTTTGGCTTTTTATTCTGGTTATAAAATGTACATTGAGTGTTATTTTTACACAAACTCAATTTTGTATTTTTGTTTACATTATTATCTGCAACTTTCATGAACAAAGTTTCTTTATTTGATGAACGAATAATTATATACAAAATAGGTGTCAAAAATGCATAAATAAATGCATGAATAAATGAGGTAGTTATTGTACACTGGCCCTTATCTCCCCCTACTTTATTCCTTGTCGACCAATTCCATGCTGGCCTTGGTCTCGGGGTTCGGGTCATAAAATATTTGCAATATTTTATTCCTTTTTCTTTTCTTCTCTTTATTCTATAATTTTGGCATTAAAAACCTTATTCTATGTACAATAAATACAATAAATATTGAATGCTATTATGTACAAATTGAGGCTATTTACATGCATTTGCTGGGGTTTTTAAGGCCAAAATGATAGAATAAAGGTGATGAAATGGAGATTCATCACCCCCTATACTTGCCTTTGCTAGTCCCTAGCAAACACTTATGCAATAAGTACAAAAAGAATAAAGAATAAGAAGAAAAGAAAAAGAGAAATAAAGAATAAATTGATTTGATCATGATTATTAAACTTATCTGTACAAAATCAAAGTTTGGAGCTCAGATTAGACCTTGGTGTACAAATGTGTGTGGAACCTGGTTGAGAACCAAATTTAAAACACAACAGCCTTCGAAAGTCACAGAACTCGGTTCAAATCACCTCAATAGCCAGGTCAGATCTAGCCCACGTCATACGCAAACCCTTATGACTATGAAGCTGACTTGTACAGTGTAAGTGATAGTGGCTCTCCGCAAATGAAATGACAAAGAGACTAGCTTCTCCAGAATGACAACCCAATGATTCCCTAATCCAACGGCTCTTTCCTCGAGGAGCGGGGTATTCCCTTCTAAGTTCAAGTGGCATCCAACTCAAGAGGAGGGGGTAGAGAAAAGAATGGACGGTAGCCAGTGTAGCTACCTATCCTGGGATGCAAGACCAGTGTAGTCAAGTCATCCAGCTGCAGACTCACATGGTATAACTTTGATGCTCAAGCTTGCTTATTCTCTATACAACACATATACATTCTCCGGTAGGCACTTTATTTTATTTTCAAGCCTGTCCACTTTTTTGGAGTTTTTTTTCAACGTACTATTTATAGCAGCATTTACATAAGGCCAGAAGACTATCCCTCTTTTGAAGCTTTATTGCAACCCACACTCTCCTATCGTTAGACCTCATGGCTACTGGACCAGGTTGGGTGCACTTCCCTCCCTAGACGAGGACGAATGTTTCCACCCGTATGCGTCTCAGACTGGCAAATCCAACCCCCTCACCACTCCAACTGAGTTGAGCCAAGTGAAAGGTGCAAGTGTCCAAGTTAGGTCACGGTCGACAAGAGTCATACGTGTGTTTCGAAAAGTTCTAGTTAGTCCACTGAGGTGACTTGAACCCAGCCCTGATTTCTCAAAGAATTAAGTCTGAATAGACCTGAAGTGCCCTAAACCTAGTTCCCATAAGGTTCCAGTGCAATTAGGTGCGGTAAGGTCCAATCAAGCTCCAATCTTTGACTTTATTGGACTAGTTCAATCATCAAGCTCAATGAAAGAATATAAATGCTATGAAAATGCTATTTACAAATATGCAAAGAATAATGCAATTTTTCAAAGAATTTGAAAACAAAGAGAAATTTTACACAGATAAAGAATTTTGGCAAATAGAATATGTACAATTATTTACACGGGCGTGCTGCTTTATTTTAAAGATTTTTAAAGAATTTACAGGTTTTAACAAAGTGATTTATTTAGGTGTATGTACAATTAATAAAGAATTGTATGTATTTTATTAAGATGCTTTTATTCCTCAAATTTATTGAGAAAACATTTTGAAAACTATAGTACAAAATAATTTTTGCAAATATTTACTCATATTTGAGAACCATTTTGCAAAGATTTTGCAAACACTATATATATATTTTTCAAAAGATTTTTACAAAATGTTTTCAAAACCATTTGTAAATAGATTTTCAAATCCTTTATTTCACACAAAATAGAAGAATTTTTGCAATCAAAATGTTTTTACAAAGGTTGAAAAATACTTCACAAAAAGTTTTCCAAACAGTACACACCATTTTTCAAATCATTTTGCAAAAATATTTTTAACCTGATTTATTAATCAGTATATACAAAAAGAATCTGAGGAATAATCACATCTTTTATTAAGGGTTTTTTAAAGAATTATTAGCCATATTATTAAGAGAATGCGAAAGTACGAGTTATGGCTAAAGTATATACAGCGTATATACGACCCCCCTATACTTAGTTTGAGCTATGTCCTCATAGATCGGAAAAGAGAAAGAGAAGACATAACTCGTATTGAGTATAGACAAGTCTAAATAATATATGAATAAGAGATGAAGAAAATAGAAGTTGACCGTCCCCCCTATACTTAGGATCAAGTAATCCTAAGTATAACAGACTGTTCACAAATCAGGGAGGGTCAAGGGTGGGAATAAACAGATGAACAAATCAGGGGTGCCCCCCCTATACTTAGGACAAAGTACATCCTAAGTACAGAAAACTGACACAAAGGGGTGACACCTTTTATTTAGATACAGAAGATAGAAAAGGAAAAGAAGAAAAGAAGAAAAGAAGGAAAGAGAGATATATACCGATAGACGAAAAGATTATGGAGAATATACGCATCACTCCCCCTATACTTAGGGTGAGCTATCCCTAAATATAGGCAACAACAGGAGTGATGAAACTGAACGACGAAAGAACAACGCGGTGTGTACCCCATATACTTAGGACAAAGTACGCCCTAAGCGTAGACACAAAGATATGGCGATAGATTTGGGGCACACTAAAACATACGGGAGAAAGAAGGAATAGACAAAACACATATATACAAGTGGTGAAAAACTGGTGGAGTACAGGACGGTATCTGACAAGTGAATACCGTACTTGCGCCATTGTCTCCCTGTGAGAACAGTGACACACTCAGAAGATGAAAAGACACCCTGATATTCAGTCAGGTGGGTGTCGGCTACCGGGGACAAACAGATCAGAAAGTAAAGATATCCGGTCCGGTAGCAGAAATTAGTCAATCGGCTCATAAGGTCAGCTTGAGGAAACAGAGCCGATACTATAAGATCGGGAAGAAGAAAGAACAATACAGAGCCCTCCGGTCAATCATAGTCTCAATCAGATCGGACTTAAAGCATATGAGACTGTGCGATGCTCGGTGGTGATATAATCTGAAAGTCATAAGAGTACACCGAACAACACAATATGTGGTTCACTCTTGCGAGGGTCCTCAAAGTGAGCGGTATCAGAGAATAATCAGAAGACTCGGCTCCGTGCTCCAACAGACAGGAGACACAACCAGGGAGGAGACCGAGTATACAAGTCAGAAGACCCGGCTTCGTGCTCCACCAAATAGGAGACACCAGAAATGAAGCCGAGTACCTAGAAAATGATGTAATCCCCCGCAGATAACCCTCGAGGAGTACATGCTAGGCAATGAATAATCAGACAGAAGCTCACCCCTGCGAGGGTCGTCAAGGTGATCGGGCTCAAAGGAGCCTGATCCATCAGACGGATCATCAGGTACAGTCTCGGTAGACGACAGATCGGCTACCAACAGAAGAGACCGATAAATCAAGAAAGTGTGGTAGCATCCCACAGATAACCTTTGGGGATCGTGCTGCCCACTAGGCATGAATATAGCAGATATCAGGAGCTCAACCTTGCGAGGACCGTCAAGGCGAGCAGACTCAAAGGAGTGTTAATCAGATGGGTCCCATGATCCACAGATCGGATAGGCAACTCAAGATGGGACCAAAAATCATGTATATCCGGCGACTCGATTCCGTGCTCTGTAGATCAGAGACACAGTCAGAAGGGGGAACCGAGCGTAAAGAGAGTGTCGCAGTCTCTCGCAGATAGTCCTCGGAGAGTACTGCGATTTTTGCAAGGAATAGTCAGAATGTGTCTCTACCTTGTGAGGGTCGTCAAGGATAGAGAATGGCTCAAAGGAGCCGGATCCATCAGAAGGACCGACATAGTGGTCTCAGTAGTCGACAAATCGGCTACCATTAGAAGAGACCAATCAGATTGGAGATATGTCGTAGTCTCCCGCAGATAACCCCCGGGGAGCTACGAACTAGTCAAGGAATAATAAGAAAAGAGCTCATCCTTGCGAGGACCGTCAAGGAGAGCGGACTCAAAGGAATCTGATCAAGTTGGTCTCATGCCCCAATAGATCGGGCGCATAATCAGAACGAGAGACCAACTGGCCATATCAGATGAATCGGCTTCGTGCCCTACAGATCAGGGCACCAGAAGTGAGAGAAGTCGATCGTAAAGAAAGTGTCACATCCTTCCGCAGATAGTCCTCGGGGAGTGATGTGAGCTACACAATGAATAATCAGAGTACATCTCATCCTTGCAAGGGTCGTCAAGGAGAGAGAATAGCTCGAAGGAGCCGGACCCATCAGACAGATCCACAGAAAACATAGTCTCAATAGACGGCAGACCGTCCACCAGCAGAAGAGACCATCATAGAAATAATGTGTCATAGCCTCTCGCAGATAACCCTCGGAGAGCTATGAAACAGGCATGGAATAATCAGAAAAGTGGAGCTCTGCCTTGCGAGGACCGTCAAGGAGAGCAGTCTCAGATGAGTCTAGTATATTGGCCTCATGGACTGACAGGTCATGTACACAATCACCGGGGGAGGCCAATCAAGCATATCATCTGACTCGGTTTCGGGTCCCATCAAGATGGTGACCAAAGAAGTGTATGAAACCACAGTCCTAGAAATTGTCGCATTCTCCCGCAAATAGTCCTCGGGGAGTAATACGAACTAGATCATTGTAGGTCATGGAAATGCTGGCATAAAATCTCAGGTCCTCGAAATAGTGTGAATCCATCAATCCATAGGAGGGCATAAGATCATGTGAGGGAGCAAATAATCAGGTCAACCACAAAACATCCCTCAAGCTACTCCAATCAGCTAAGATGGCACGAAAGATAATCAGGAATCCTCGAAGTGCCATAGGTGGATCAAAGAGTCAGGAGATCAAGGAGGGTTTAATCAGGAAGATGAGAGATCATGCAGGATCCGCACACCTTTATCAGCTACTCCAAGTCAGAATAATCATTCAATCCTCAAAATCAAGATGGGTGGAACCTCAAAATAGATAGATCAATCAATACTCATGAAATCATCACCACGTCATCGCATCATATCACATCCTCAACCCAGTGTGCGAGAACTAAAATTCCTCAATAATGTATCACACCTATGCTCTACGCATCATAAAAAATCCTCAATACGCTCGTATGCATGTATCCAAAGTCAAATCCACCAAATCAATCCCAGCATCCTCAACATCATTGGCCCGACTTACACAAATAATCTGTATACATACTCCTCGATGCGGGCCTTATCACTATGCACATCATTCCCGGGTAGAGGGAGGGGTGATACGGGGTACACGAAGAAGATGGATAAGCAGGGTACACAATGGGGTGGAGAAGCTGATTGAGCGTGCGTGCCAATATCATGGAAGCTAGAAGGGTGATACAGAGGGAACGAGGAGGACGGGCGAGAAGATCGAAACACAGACAAAATTGGGCGTTCCACACAGGGCGGGAACACCGTCAAAATGGTGGTCCGAAGAGCAGGCTCTCCTCGAATCGGAGAAGATGGGGATGGTACAGTGGATACGAAGAAGATGGTGAAGAAGAGGGAAACGAAGAGCTTGGCGAAGAAATGATTGAGCTCAAGCGCCAATATCACGACTCAATGCAAATGAAGAGGTATATGTATAAGAGAGGTAGAGAGACTCAAAGATAAAAAAATGCATGACTCACACGGACGGGACCTACTACTCTAATAATGAAAGAAAAGCATAATGGACTCCAAGTCACAATCAAGACACAAGGAAAACCCCCAATTCACCTACTCAACTCAGTGAAGACCGTCATGTGATGGTCATTTTTTTCTTTTCAGTTTTAGAGTGAGGTGAGAATCACAAAGTTGTACAAACACTTAGGAGGCTTGATGGGATTTGGGCTCTATTCCTTAGTGTGCACGCGAGCAATTTAAAACGCATGCAATGAGGGGGTTATTCTCCCCAAGACAAGGAAGTCCATTATGTTTTGATTTTAGGTCCAATAGAGTTAGCAGTCCCGATTTTATTTAGGTTATCAATTTTTTGTGTATTTTCAATGCACGTGCCTATTGAGGTTCCAATTTCCATTAAGCATCCTAGGTTGGCAAAAACAGAGGGAGAAGATCGGAAAAGCCATGCAAGTCGGAAAACGATGATGCATGCCAAGTAAGAAGACTTACAGTGCCTCCCAGCTCTCTCCATGCGGGATGCATAACAGAATTTGAAACCTATGCTATATGCAAATGCAAACCGAAGAAATCGCCCTAGGTTCAGAAATTGCTATTATCGTGAAGCACCACAAGTCGCTCGCCAATCTATAGCCTAAAAAGTCCGGTCTTGGCTCACCCCTCCTCTGCTCAACACACTTGAGTTTAGGAGATAGCGCTTTGCGGGGCTTGCTGTGGCACAAGGGCTAAGAGATGGCGAGGCAACTGTTTAGAGTTTGATCTAGGTCCAAAGCGAACTATAGGTTCATGCAAATATATTAGGTTGTTTGGACCTAACTCTACGAGCAAGCAACTCCTATAGCTAAGGCTCATTCACACAAAATAATAAAAATGAAATAAAGAACGGAAAAGCATCAAAACCATCGAGGCCCCCAAGGGAACAATCCCTCGGGCACTGGACCTCGGGAGTCGGAGTGTACCTGTGAGAGTCCTGTATTATTACAATTCAAGTGTAACTCTCTCACAAAAATATACATATTAAAATAAAATGCATAAAATGTGTGGACTGTCTTCTAAAAATTCTCCTTCATCTGTCCTTGATGCTCTCTCCTGTTGGCTGGCGTAGAAAAGCCAACTCCGCCTTGCTTGGATGCATAGGTCCTCCTAGGAGCTCCTCCTTCGCTTGGCGGTCCCTCGCATCAATGACAAAGAAAGAAGATGGGTCAGAGCAGTCAATCAAATTATGTCAATAAAAGTAAGAAGTCAAATAAATAAATAATAATGGATATGAGCAAAGAATAAATGAATTAAAAACCACACAAAATTCATACAAAATCCGTTGCCTCCCCGGCAACGGCGCCATTTGATGAGCAGAGATTTCATGAGGGTCTAGAGTAATCCACACAAGGCGGGATCACAATGTCACTGAGGCGACCGCTCAAGAAGTCTCGATCAATCAACAATTAACCCACAATGAAGTATATGCAATGAATATCCAAAAATGTGGAGTTAAAATTTAATATAACTCTACATGCAAATGTGTATAGGTGTAAGCACAAGTAGAGGTCGAACACTGGGAGGCGAAGGAATGTATGTGTTGTATAATTATTCAATCCATTGTTCATGTCCAATCCTTATTATTTTTGTGGGTTTTTAATTTTACAATTATATATATATATTATTTTTGTTTTTATAATTTTTATTTTGTTTTTAAATTTTATATTTTTTTATATTCTTAATTATATAGTATATATATACATATGTATATATAAAGAGATATATACGAGGAGAGAGAGAAATAATCCAATAGATGGATATACATATATATAGATATGAATGCTTAAAATATGTAGATAATATATATATATATTTATTTTATTTTATATTTTTCTAAATTTTTTTATTTTCCTAGAATATTTCTAATTTTTATGTAATTTTTAATTTCAAAAATGTCCACAATATGGACTAATTAACTAGCCAAATTTAATTTGGGTTTTAAAAAAATATGAAATAATTCCCAAAATTACCCGAATTAATTTTAATATATTATTAATAATATATAGATAATTATAAAAGAGAAAAATATATTTTTGGGATTTTCTATGGGTTTTTTCTAATTTTTTGTTGGATTTTGGAGCTTTCTGATTTTTTTATTTTTCTTTTTCTTATTTTTAGGGTTTTTCAATTTCTGGACTCAATTCAATTTCTGGACACAATATATATATATAAATATACTATATATAAATTTTTTTGTAATTTTTCAAAAGCATTTTATAATTTTTTTTGTATTTTCTAATTTAAACAGTACAAAAAGGGCTCTTCTTTCATTTTTAATAACTAGGATAAATGCAAAAAATGTAAAATAAAATATGGGCGTGGAAGAACACTACATGAAGCATTTATCCTAATTTTTCTAAATTTTTAGGAGCACCATAGGTATTTTTAATAAATAAATAAAAGACACAAAAATTAAACAGCCTGGCAGGGGGAATTTTTGCAAATAAAATAACTTTCAGGGGCATAGGTGCATAAATTACCACAGAAATAAACATTTATTTACATTTTTTGGGGCTATTTTACAATTAACAAAACCCGCCAGGGTTGAAATGCAAAATTCACGCGCCTCACGTGGGACTGCACGTGAGACACAGAGGGACCAAAATGCAATTATATAAACTACAGGGGGCCTTCTGCAAAATTTACATTTTTATTTACTTTAAACATTTATTTTACAGCATTAAATATAAAATACAAAAATAGCAGGGGTTAGGTTTGCAATTTACCCCTAAAAGGCGCTAGATGGACGGTTGGATCCTCTTCACTTAGACATGTGTCACATCCGCCTTGATGACGCTTCGCAGATCAATGGTGGAGATTAGATCGGCCAGGCCGATCGGACGGTGAAGGCATGCCATGATCCGACGACTGAGCTTCCAACTGGGAGAATCGGTCAATCGGACGGCGCATGGGTGGCCTGGAAGAACTCGGAAGAAGGTCGCTTGAGGCGACCTTTGATCAGTCAATGCATGCTCTTACGGGCAGCTTCCTCGCCGCCAAACGTCTCTAAAGCTTCCCGATGCTACCCCACACCCGCTGATGGCTTTGTTGAGGCACTTGGAGCTTCCCTGAGCTCAGGCGAGGTTGATGAAGGGGGCGGGCTCCAGGTACCTGTTCTTCATTTGAATCGAGCCAAGACGAGTCTCCTGGCGCCCCGGGACCTGCAAAAGAACTCGCAACACAAAAAGAGGACTCCGGGAGCCGTTTTGGTGGTGGAATGGACGATGGTGGCTTCGGGCGGAGATCTCCGGCGATGGGTGGAAGAGGGAGATCGGATCTCCAGATCTGATGAGGATCTGGGTGGGCGAAGGTGCCTGAGGCGAAGGGAAATGAAGGGGTATGGAAATGGAGGCGAGGTGGTGGTCGGAACACAGGTGGGTCACAATGAACAGCCGAACTACGAATCGACCATTCTACGCTACGATTAAGGGCTAATGATTAATCTAAAGACGAAAATGAAATACTAAAACTAAAACCTATCTAAAACAAGTAAAAGCGCAGCTCTTATACCTGGGGGCCTCCAGGGACCAGGACGGACGCCGGAGCTCCGCCGCGACAAAACTCTCCTCCTCCTTGGGTCGAACCGAGGTGCTGGGAAGCGCCTCCTGTCACGAGGGCTACTCCAGGAACTGATTCGAGCTTATTGGGAGGATGAAATTGGCCAAATTCGACCAAGGAGGAAGAAGCACTTATTTATAGACATCCCTGGAGACCTTTATTGACTGGCTAATATCTAGGAATCGGTGGTATGTACAAGGGATCCAAGAGGACGGCGCGTATGTACGTTGATCAGGGTCTTTCATGAAGGATTCAAGGGCGATGGATGGAAGAGAAGAGCAGGAAAAATGCAAGAATCTCGGGGAGGTGGCGGTTCTGAAGGGAGTCAGAGGCGTAGGGGGGAGTTGACCAGAGATCAACAGTCCCTGGCCTCTGATTGGCCCACATCAGCCCGAACTTGACCCAATTATTAGACATAATAAATGATTTAATTAGATTTTGCTTATTAAATAAAAAATGTTTATTAAATAATTTAGTATCTATTTATGATTTATTTATTTTTTTGATGTGTTTTATTACGGGTTTATTTTAATAATGTATTTATAAGTATATTTATATGTATTTATTTTTATTTTGTTTATTTTTATTTTATTATTTTATTATTTTATTTTATAAATTTATAACTTATTTTTATGAGTATAAATATATTTTTATTTAATTTTTATGAGTTTATTTATATTTTTAAATAAATAGGTATAGGTATATGTAGTTATATTTATAGGTATTTTACCTATATATTATGTATATTTTATTTGTTTAATATATTTTATTTATTTTTATTTTGGATTTGTATTTTTAAGAAATTAGGTGTAATATTTACATTATTATAAAAATATAGATGAATAAAGAATAAAGTAATTAAATCCCCTTTTATTTATGTACATACTCAATGTAGGTATTTTGCCTATGTATTACATAAGCTTATTTTATTTTACAAATTCTTTTTGGTTTTCTTTTAATTTTAATATGTACATGTATTTTATACATTATTTACAAATTTATAAAAATATAATTTTATAGAAATAATGGATGAAGAATAAATTGAATATTTTATTCGGGTAAATTGTACAATAGGGGCCAAAAACCTAACTTTCACAGATGGGCTCCAAAAATTATGAAACCAATTTTATTAAATAGTTCTTGGAAAGCTATATACAATTAAATGTGAGTTTGGTGGATTTTGAGTTTTTATTTGCAAGATATGGGTCTGTGAAGTTGAGATTTTGGTTTTTTATTCTGGTTATAAAATGTACACTGAGTGTTATTTTTACACAAACTCAATTTTGTATTTTTGTTTACATTATTATCTACAACTTTCATGAACAAAGTTTCTTTATTTGATGAATGAATACTTATATACAAAATAGGTGTCAAAAATGCATAAATAAATGCATGAATAAATGAGGTAGTTATTGTACACTGGCCCTTATCTCCCCCTACTTTATTCCTTGTCGACCAATTCCATGCTGGCCTTGGTCTCGGGGTTCGGGTCATAAAATATTTGCAATATTTTATTCCTTTTTCTTTTCTTCTCTTTATTCTATAATTTTGGCATTAAAAACCTTATTTTATGTACAATAAATATTGAATGCTATTATGTACAAATTGAGGCTATTTACATGCATTTGCTGGGGTTTTTAAGGCCAAAATGATAGAATAAAGGTGATGAAATGGAGATTCATCACCCATCCAGAAAGCAGTAATGACTCTTCCCAGCTAGCCTCTCTATAATCTGATCAATAAAAGGAAGCGGGAATTGATCCTTCTTGGTGGCCTGATTCAATCTTCTGTAGTACACACAGACCCTCCAAGAAGTGGGTATCCGAGTAGCGATCTCCTCTCCAGACTCACTAACAACTGTGGTGATGCCCGTCTTCTTGGGCACCACATGTAACAGACTGACCCATTTGGAGTCGGATACGGGGTAGATAAAGTCAGTGCTCCACCATTTCGAGATCTCCTTCATGACAACCTCTCGAAGGTTCGGGTCCAGCCGCCGCTGGAACTCACGCGACGGCTTCGCGTATTCTTCGAGATAAATATGGTGGGAGCACATGGCCAAACTTATCCCCTGGAGATCGGCTACGATCCATCCTATTGCCTTATGGTTCTTTTCAAGAACCCCCATCAGACGGGATTCTTGTTCTTCAGTCAAATCTGCTGAGATAATGACTGGGTGCATCTCATGCTCGCTCGCAAGGAACCTATACTTCAGCGATGATGGCAATGGCTTCAGCTCTGGAGAACTGGGTGCTGGTGGATCTGGACTCTGAAATGTCTAAGTGAATGCGACCAAATCTGCATGGGAGAATGAGAACTCTTGCTGAAAATCAGAATCTGGTGAAGATTTCTCTGCTGATATGTCTCTGCTCTGAATGGGATCAACCTCCACCTTAGCTGCTGGCTCTGTGGACGTCAGATCTGAAATCATATCATCAAACTCGGCCCAATCAATATCTGACTCTGAGGGATCTGAATCTGTATCAAAGGGATCAACTACCCCGTTATCGGGAACACGATCTGCAGCCTCAACTGTATCCTGTACCAGGAATGTGCTCTCCAAGCTCTCCTCTGCTGGCATCTGTGCATCAGCGGACTCTGAAGGTGAGAGGATGGCCCGTGAAACTCGATCTGCCCAAACTACCTCATCGTTTGTGATCACAAAATCACAATCCCGGTGGATGTCTCGCTGTGCCTCTGTCATCTGCTCTGAATCTGTAGGCGGGTCCGAGCAAGCTAAATCTCTGGCTCTAGTCTCATCGATCGTCTCTATTTGTATACTCTCGCCCTCGACGCGAAAGTATACCTTCCCGCTGCCATGATCAGACACTGCCTTGGCTGTGGCCAAGAACGGGCGTCCTAAAATGATGGGGGTATCAATCACGGACTCAGGGATCTCCATGTCCAACACAACGAAGTCCACGGGGAATTTCAGGCCCTCAATCATGACGACAACGTCCTTCAGCAACCCCTTCGGCCTCTTGACAGATCGATCATCAAACTAAAGGACCGTCCTCCTCTATCGTAGAGGGCCAAACTCGAATCGGTCGAGTAAGGCTGTTGGAAGTAGGTTGATGGAAGAACCGTTGTCTAATAGAGTCCGATCGAACCTCTACTCATGAATATGGCATCTGACGTAGGGAGCTCCTACATCTGGCCTCTTGGCTGGCAGGCGGTTCTGGATGGCGAAGAAAGTGGCACGAGTGAGCACACTGATCTCTGACTAGTGGTTCTTCCTCTTCCTTCGAATGGTAGTCCTGTCTCTGAGCTTCCTCTGGAAGAGGGGGGTGTGCTCCAATGCCTCTTGTAGAGTCAGTTGTATGTGAAATCTGTCCATCATCTACTGGCTGAACTCTAACTGATGAGATTTTTTGGATTTTATTTTTTAGGCCCCTTAGCCATGCAGAGTGGTTGGGGAAAGGGGACGGATGGGCCCTTCTCAGATGAAGGGCTAGGAGCGGGTCTATTCTGGTATGGCAAAGTAGAATCCATACATAAATCATCAAGTAACACAGATGGACTCGTAAATGACAGACCCTTTCCTTTATTCACAGAATTGTCCTGAGATACATGAGTAGCAGGTAATGCAACAAGAATGGAAATGGCGGCATCAGTACCGCCCTCGGCATCTGGACTCGCGGCATCAGTACCACGCTCTGGCTCAGCAACTCTGGTGTCTTCAGCACCATCTCCTCCATCTGGTGAAGTGACGGCCTCAGCACCATCAGCTGGATCAACATCCTTGGTGGCGTCAGTACCACCGTCATCATCATCATCATCATCATGAGCAGCATCAGCACTGCTCTCCCCCTCGTCTGGCGCTCCTGAAGCTGCATGGGGTCGTCGCTCAGACGAGGCGCCGCCGGCTGGCATCCTACCGCTCCTAGGTGTAACAAAGTCAGCATCAAACATGTATGCAGAAATATCACCAAGTGAATCACTAGGAGTGGTAACCTCTGTAAACTCTACCGGCTCAGACTTCCTCTTGAGGTTGTTCGGGTTCGGCTCAATCTGGGCAGGGATGGCGGCCTTTCCTTTGATGATATCTCTCATCTCCTGACGAAACTCATCCATCTCCCGTCAAAAGGTAGCCTGCTGGTCGGAGATGAGGCAAGCTAAATCATCTAAGGCAGGGTTCTCATAGGCAGGCCCATGAGAACTTGACGGGTGGCGTCTCTGAAACTGAGGCTGATGCTGCTGGGAGTGAGAGGGATACTGGTGCTGAGAGTGATACTGCTGAGGATGCTGCTGCTGCCTCCAAGACTATCCCTGCTGATAGGGACGAGGACCATGCTGCTGGTAAGACTGCTGGGGATGTGGATGCTGTTGGTGTGGGAACTGGGGCTGCTGGTGCTGCTCTTGTTGCTGGCCGTACTGGCCACCCTGAACTGGAGGTTGCTGATGGAGACTGGTACCTCTGGTCGACCAACGAAATCCGGGATGGTCTTGTCGGATCCCGGGCTAGGGTCGGTCATACCATATCCTGTTGACATCCATCAACGGCTCCTGCTTGTAGGTGGGTGGAGGGAGTACTGCCAGGGGTTGGTCCGGCTAATACACCACCATCTGGCTGTCCTGAGATGGTGGTGGCTGAACGTACTGCTGCTGCGGCTGCTGGAACTGTTCCGCCTAAATATGGTGAACCTATCGATACTGGGCGAAGGGTTGGTCGAGCTGCTGCCGGAGTCTGCCCGTGACCTGAGACGGGGCTGAGAAGCCGTCTGTGCCTCCTGGAGACACATGATCTGGATCTTCAGGTCACTCAGCGTCTGTGTCATCTGGTCGATCTACGTCATTCCCTGACACTGCTTCTTCTCAATCAACTCTATCTGGTCCAGCTTCTCGCTGATGATCCCCATATCGGCGGCTGTCGACTCTGCCTGTGTTGCTGCCACTGATGACGTAGAAGGTCCGGCATCGACCCTTGCTATTCTATGATAGGACACAGCCTGTGGAGTGGGCTTCCCCTGAGTGTTGAGTCGGGTCTGGGACATAATCGTGTAGTTCTCAGCCATCTCCTCATAGATGGCCCAGACCTGATCCTCATCCTTGACGAAATACGAGCCCTCACAGGATGCGTTCACTAATCCCGATGCGGCTACGATCGGTTTACGGCTTTTTAGGAGAAAAAGTTGTCGGTTGTAGAAAAGCCGCAAAGAGATCCCAGTCGATCAAACAAAGATCAGTTTTAAAGAAAATCTACACTAATTATTTTACCAGGTGAGTGTGCCTGGGTCGACTCAAGGAGGCAAAATAGGGTGCTTTGATTTTTTAAGAGAAAATATTTTTGTGATATTTTTTTATCTCTTCTTAAAGTGATCAATGAAAAGCTACAATTTTTATTACAAATATTTTATTTTAAACTTTTATTTGATTTTAGTCTTTTCCGATTTTTATTTATTTTTTAAAGGGGTATTTTTCACACAATTTATTTATTATATAATAGGTGGAATATAGTGAAAATAGATGATACTATATAGTAGGTAAACGGTTGAGCAACGGGCTCGATCAATACACGAAAACAAACCAAAACAAAGTCAGTTTGCGATGATTCAAAACTCGATGAAAACACGTCAAAATATGTGAAAACCAATGAAAACCTTGCGGAGGTAGTTGTATAACTACCCCAAGAAAGTCTACAAAAAAATGAGGTCAAAAACAGGTCCAAAAATTCCCTACAGCCCAGGGGTATAAGCGCAAGAAAAAGTATCAAAAAAGTTCTACAATCAGGTCCTTGACAGGGGTTGTTTTGTAAATAAAATAAAATGTTTTACATTTAGGTCCCTGTGGAGGGACCTAAATGCAAATACTAGAAACCTTCTAGGGTGCGATTAAATTACTGGAAGTCTTCGGGTTTAATGTGCAAATTTTCTACCGCTTCGGATGGACGGCGGAGATTAGATGTTAAGGCACTGATCTGACGCTCCTGCACACGCCACGTGTCGCAAGCTTGTGCGACCTGGAGTTCTTGAGGTGTTCTTGAATCTATTGCGCAATTACCGACGAAGGCTTCTTCCCCGATTTCTCTCAGGCGATCGGCGACGCAATTGGGCCTCCAGCGGGGCCAGAGGGTTAGCTCCTCTAACCCTCGCCCTCGTCCGCGGTAGATGGCTGGCGGAGATGGCTCTGATCGGTGGAAGAAGCTCGATGAATACGGTGGTTCGCACTGCTCTGTTCTGATGAAAGGTTGTTGTGGCTCTTTTGGATCGCAATTTCTTTGAGGATTGAAGTTTCCAAATGCTTTGATTCCGTTCTTGATATGAAATGGATCTGCAAACAACACGTTTATGTGCTCGATTCACAAGGAATCGGCCGATGGATTAGGTGTTTTCAAGGTCAAAATAGTGGTTTCCAGACTAACAGCAAACATGCGTGAAAAACCTCGAGAAAAGGAATGCCATTTGAATTGATTTGAAACGAATTGAGAGTTGGGATTTGATATGTGTCTAAGATGAATGATTAAACTATCTAAAGATGGGATTATCCGTGCTACTCGTGGCGCAAAGATCGAGACGAAATTGGAGAAAGATGGAGGCAGAGGTCTGTGGAGAAGAGGTGTATTTACCTATGGTAGCTGCTCGACGGTCGACCTCCGCCAGAGCTGGACGTGCGGTGGCGGCGATGCAAGGCTGGGATCAACCTTGGAACTTCTCCTCTGATGCTTCTTCTTCCACGTGAGCTGGCCTTCAGGTGCTGTCACCACCGGAGCGAGGCGGAGCGAGGTGGAGAAGGTCAGGGATCAACCACTGGAGCTGGGGCTTCAGGTGGTTGGAAAGTTAGTTACAAATGGCGAACTTGGAGGGCTTATATAGACAGGTGTCGTGCTCCCCAAGTTGAAATCTAAGGGTTGGTGAGATTCTTGGTAGTTAGGAGATGAAATCCAAGGGCTTAGATCATCAAAGGGAGTTAGGATGCAAGCTGGAGAATGGATTGAAGTTGGTCGGTCAGAACAGAAGGTGATACCAGCTTCTTTGGAGAAGATGAACCAGGTGCTGACACGTGTCAACACCTGGTTGGTTAGATGCGAAAAATGCTTGTAAATTCAGTATTAAAGAGTAATTAATGTTATTTAAATAGGTATAAATACAAGAAATGTAAATAATTAAATATTCTCAATTATGGAATAAATACTTTTTAGAAATAATAAATAATATTCGAAATATAAATATTATATCAATAAATATATATAGATAAATAGGTATTGGATTTTTAATTTAATAAATAAATAATTAAAAATTATTTTATATTTTCTTAATTATTAGAACAATAAATAAGGATTGTGTGAATTTTTAGGGATTTTAATAAATTAATTTACATATATTAATAAATACAGGTATTATCTAGCCAGTTCATTTTTACCTATAATTTAGGATTTTTGATTTTATTAAAATAATAAATAAATTCCAAAAAATATGAAATAGATCAAAGTTAAATTACAAGATCATGAAATAATTAGAAATTAAAAAATTAATAAAAATAAAAATAATATGTTCTACATAAAATAAATAGCCCAGAAACCCCGTTGTCATTTGGTCCCAAAATTGACTTTTTGCAAACGGACTCCGAATTCGATGAAACCACCTTTATTAATTAGAGAATATTATTTTATGAATTTTAAAGATCAGTAGAGTGAAATTGGAGTTCATATGAAGAAGTTATGATGCTCGGAAGTTGAGATTTTGACAATTTACAAGTAGGATTTCTTGGTATGTGTACAGGGTAATATTTTTAACTTATTTTTATATTTTTATATACATTTTTAGAAATAATTGGGAAAAGAGTTTGGTGAAAAATATATACATATGAATTAATTAAAAATCATTGAAGTTTTGTATTTATTTAATAAATAATGAGAGGTACATGATGTGTGTCTTAATTTATTTTTAGGGTTTTATTTCCTTATCTCCCCTTACTTTTTTTGGTTTGTCGACCAATCCATGCTGACTTGGTCTCAGGGGTTAGGCTATAAATATACCTTGCAGTTATATTTATATTTATAAGTCATATTGTACATATTTACATATCTCTAATCTGCCTTCTTTTCTTTTTCTTTATTCGTTATTTATTTACATGAGTTTTATGCTTAAAAGTGAATATTTATTCATGAATAAGGATTTGTTAAAAGATGGGAATTAATGAATATTTACATGTATTTTAAGGGTTTTAAGACAAAATACGACAGAAAAGTTAATGAATCATGGATTCATCACCCCTTCAGCTCCGGTGTAAGCCCGCAGAAAAAACTCTGAACAAGGTTGGGCTTCGATATGTCGTGATGGGGGCACCAGTCTGTGAGCTCCCTAAAGCGATCCCATGCCTCATGAAACTACTCATTGGGGAGTATGGAGAAATTGCTGATCAGGGTCCTAGCTGCATTGGTCCGACCGAGTGGATAATACTTGTTGAGACACTCATTCCGGAGCAGTTCCCATGTAGTGATAAATCTCCCTAAATGCTTCAGCCAGTTGACTGCTCTGTTTATAAGAGAGAAAGGAAAGGCCATCATCCTGATGGTGTTCTCGTCCACAAGGCGGTCATGGATGGTACTACAGATCATCTCAAACTCCTGGAGATGAAGGTGCGGCTCCTCCGTGATGAGTCCGTGGAAGCGAGGAAGAAGATGGATCGTCTGAGGGGGGAGCTTGAAATCTCCCAGAATAGCAGGCAACACTATACATCTATGCGTGAGAGTTGCACCAGGGTTGTGCAACTCCCTCATCAGGCTGTCGGTCATCTGGTCCATCTCCTCCTCCTCCTCCGAGTTTGCGTTGTTCTCTATCTGCCCACATCTGCTCCATCTCCCGGCGCATATCCACCATGAAAGCTCCCTGATCCCGGATCTGTCGCTGCATGGTCTCTAAGAAAGCTAACAGGGTGTTGTTGATCGCACCCTGGTCCAGTACATAACTTTGCTCTCCTCTAGGACCATCGGTGCGCTCCTCACTGCTGGACATGGTCTCTGCAAAAGCAAAAGGCCCAAACTCAGGTGTCGATAAATCAACTGGCTGCTGCGGTACCTTCTCGGTCACCTCAAGACTGGTAGAAGGGTGTCGAGGGAGAAGAGGGCGGAATCGAACTCGGGTTCGGAGAGCGGGTCTCAGATTCGCGAACCAACCTAGATGAGCGGGCCGGAGTGCTCGAAAGTGGTGCAGCCAGAGGCTGCCTAAGGGACCTCCGACCCATCATCTTGATTTGGTGAGTAAGGCCGATGAGATCTGAATAACAAACAAGATCAATCAAACAAAACCCCTGATTCACCTACGCACTCAGATCTAATGATTGTGAAGGTTCGGTCTTTTATCTTGTCAATTTTATTAGGTGATCAAACAGTCTTTCGGAGCGAATAAGCGAGCTGTTGGGAATCCAACACCTCCAAGAGACTGTCCCGATCCCAAGCTAGATCTTTCCCAGCCAGTACAAGTCGCGGACCGTTTACCGGCTACCCAATTGACTCGCTCTGTTAAGGATATCGCGGCCTGCTTTACCGGAGACCGGAGCGATCCTCACTGTAGAACGACTAACTCGGAATCAGTAGTCTGAAGAAGGGTCGGATGTGGCTCTAGCCTAGGGTGCGAGTCACTCTCTCGCTCATCCAAACCATACAAGGAGGGGATTGCTCTTTCAAAACAAATATTTTTAGTGAAGTGTATTTTAAGATCAAGTTTGCTTAAACATTCCCAATTTTATAGTTTTTGTTTTTTAGGTATTTTTCAAAACAGACAACGCCTAACGAATTTTTTGGTTTTCCTGATTATTAATAAGTCCAAAAATTGAGGGAGAAGACGAAAAAGCCGATGAGCGACTAAACACGATGATGCATGTTGAGTAAAAAAATCCTTACCTTGCCTCCAGCACTCTACATGCGAAGTGATCTGCGTATAATTGAAATGATAGAAATAAAACTAATCTAAATGATGCAACGAGGAAATCAACCTCAAGCAGAAATTTCTACACGCGAAGAACGGTAGCTAACGGGTCAATAGGAGGGGCCGGGGTCCGGTCTCTGAAGCGATCGGTGTCCTCCACAACAGATCCTACCAGCGCTGTATATGGCCTCTAGCGGCACGTGACCCCTCAAGTGACCAGGTTACCTCTTTATTAGTAAATTAATTAATAAGGTCCAATTACGATCTATAGGTGCAGACATGTAATTAGGGTTGAGCCTTAATAATTACGTCACAAGGAAAGAGAAAATCCTAAGCTAAGGCTAAAATCCTCGAGAATCAAAGAAAATAAAAACGATAAAAATGAAAACCGACGAAAATTGACGAAAACCGCAGTGAAGTCCCCCGAGCACACCGGTGCTCGGAGAAACAGACCCCGAAAATCACCAAGTCTGGTAGAGAGTCTTTGAGTGTCCTGTATTATTATAATAATATAATGTAGAAAAAGAAACTAAGCTAAGGTAAACTACACTAAGTCATCCTCACACTCCTGCTCTCCTCTCTCGTTCTCTCCTGCGGCTCTATGCAGAAAAGAGCCGCCTCCGAATCCCACAGGTGCGTCGGCCTCTCGAAGAAAGCTGCCCTCGATCATCGGGCCCTTGCAAGAAAATTAAACAAAGGTGTGTCAGTCCAATAATTATTATAATAATGAAAAATAAAATAAAATAAATGAAAAAAAATAAAACAAAAACAAATAAAATAAAAAGAAATAAAAACAAACAAAAATAAAAAATAAAAAGAAAACAGAATAAAGAAAATATAAGAAAGGAAAAAGAAAAGCCAGAAAAGAAAGAAAAGCCGTGAAAGAAAGCCAACTACTAAGCCGTGCTCCCCGGCAACGGCGCCATTCTAATGAGCGACCCAAGCGACTACGGTAAAAATGTATCAATGGTCGTTGCAACCTCAACCTCTCAGATCGGGCTCAATCAAGAAAATCGAAACCACCAAAAATAAAAATCAATCAAGGAACTCAAATAACGGTCTCGCTATTTTATTTTACCTGGTATAGCTACTAGGGTCGAACACAAGGAGCACGGTATGGTAAACCTATGAAGTAGTCGGGATTCAAAAATAAAAAGAAATAAACTATTTTTAGTGGATTTTTTGGTTTTTAAAATTTTTTGTAATTTTTTAAATTAAGAAAAAGTTGTAAAGGAAATTAAAAAGGCACAAACACACAATTATTTAACACACCAAAAATGATCAGAAAATTAAAATAAAACTATTTTGGTTTTTATAAATATTCAAGTGTTTTTGATATTTTTCTTGGATTTTTCTGATTTTTAGTTAATTTTTTAAAAATGAAACAAGGCTAAAAATACAAAATAGTGTGCAACCAGAATCTAAAGGCTATTTAAAAATACTTAAATAGCCTATAAAATTCCAGAAATAATTTTATGAGAAACTAAAAATAAAAATATAACTACAGAAAAAGAAATTGCATTTTTTTTACTTTTTAATGATTTTCTAAGTTTTTTAGTGTTTTTCAATTTTTAATGTTTTTATAAATCCAAATGCAATGAAAATTTGATAGAAAGTAAAACACACTAAAATAAACAAACACTGATTTTTTTAGATTTTTTAGAGATTTTTAATATTTTTAGTTGATTTTTAAAACTAGACAATACCAATTTTTAGAGTTTTTTAATTTTTAAAAATAACAAACAAAAACAAAATAGACCCAAAAATTCATGGAAAATCCTACAACATGGTAGGAGCCATATGTCAAAATTTTACCAATTTTGGGTGAAATTTGCTATTTATTCCAACCAATCAAAGAATCCCAGCACACATGGACCTAGATGCAAAGAAAACATGTTTCAGGACTAAAGAATAACCACACGTGAAAAGTGTAGGGGCCTCTCTGCAATATTCACATAAATTCACGCACATGTCCAATATCAGCACGCACAGGGGTATAAGTACAAATAATCAAACTACAAATTCAAAACATAACATTCACTAAACCTAGGGCTATACATGCAAATATCCCAGAAAGACACGTGACGATGCACGCGCAACCACAAAGGAAGGACTAAACTGTAAATATCAAAAACTACAGGGGCACAGATGCAACTAGTCCACAGTGTACTTTTTATTTTACAGACTAAACGACAAATAGAATAAAGGCAGGGGTATAGGAGCAAATTACCCAAGCGGGACGTATGGGTCACATGGTGCGAAAGGTGGCATGCTCGGAATGGCTGGCAACGCGCGGCTTTGGCGCTGACACCTAGCGGATCCAATGGTTGTCCAGATGGCGTGAACGTGGGGCGTTCGTGGCCGTTAGATGTTAGATCTAACGGCCTGACAGGCGCAGGCGATGGACGGCTCTGATGTGAACTGGCGACTGGCGATGATCCGACGGTGGAGAAGGATGCTGGAAGAACTCCGCCAGGGCGAAGTTCGCCGGAGAACTAGCGGTAATCCGGGCGTCTGATGAACGATCAGGCAGCGGGGCTCGACTCGCAAGACCCCTCAGCGTCGGGTGGCGGGGTCGGATGGAGTATCCACCGGCCGGATCTCCGGGAAGGTGACTGTGACCTGGGATAGCTCCAGCGAAGCTGGGTTGAGGTGATCTGGGGTATCTCCACGCGCGACTCGACCTGCGGGGTAATGCTCCTGCTCGGAGGTGTGCTCCGGCCAAGGTTATTTGACCTAAATCAAAAGAAGGCGACGGCGAATGGAGGTTGAATTTCCGACGATGCGACAGAGGAACTTCGATCCTAATCTTGGCTATCCAAACCAAGGCTAGGGTGATCAGGATGCGGGGGAAGGATGCCTATGAATGGGGGAGTCGATCTAAACAGGTGGATGTGACTGATGGAGCTCCGACCGTCGTGTCGGAGCCGGCGGAGTGCAGATGAAAGATTCGAGATAACTGAAGCTAAGGAGAAAATGAAGGCTACCTGAAGGTCCGAGGTTGATCCTAAGCTTCTGGGGATGAAGTCGAGGTGGGTCGTTGCCTCAACCACGCTGCGGAAGGCGGGGGGGCTCAACGTGGCTGATCTCCGGCCACGTGAAGCGGGCGTCGGCTGCAGCAGCTCTTTCCGACTACCAAAGGGCTCCTCCGATTGCTATCACCAAGGGGAAGGTTTATAGGGTAGAAGGAAGGTGTGCGGCGCGAGTTAAGGGACTGAGGAGAGGAATGAATCTTTTATATGCGTTCCCAGGTGGCCAAGAAGAATCGGATGGAGCGTGCGATCCAAGGAAGATCTGTCCTTCTCTAGGGATCCGCGAGGGTTGTGGATCCAAGGGGAAGGATCGGGCGAAGGAATCAGAGCAAAAGGTGGATGGATCTGATCGGGAAAATTACGAGAAATGGGGCTCAAACCAGATCCGGACGAAGAGAGGGTCCGGGAGGGGGAGTTGACCGGGGTCAACATCCCTCTTGGACCAATCAGAAAATCCCTTGGTCAAAATTATTTGTAAAATAACTTAAAATTAGAAAATGAATTTATTTTAAAATATGTTCAAAATAGAAAATGTTTATTTTTTTCAAACTATTTTTTAGTGATTTTTATTTATTTTTATGAAAAATAAATTATGGTATATACAATATATTATATTATATACAGGTATAAAATACCTATGTATTTTATATTATTATTTTTATTTTCTTATTTTTGTACAAATACCCTAATTTTATATTTTATTTATTTACAACACATTATTTGGGATATAAAACAATTTTTATTTTATTTTTATTTTTTATTTACAAGTGTAAAATAAATATGAGTATGATACATATATACATGTGTTGTGTACAAGGGTTAGAGAGAGAATTTTATTTTTTGCTTTAATTTTATTTTTCTAATTTTTGTTTTATTTTTAGAAATATATACAAGGTAATAAAAACACATTTTTATTTTATTTTTGTGAAAATAAAATATGTACATATAAGAAGGAATATTCTCAAGGTATAGTGGCCCTATCTCTCTCTACATATTTTATTTGGCGATCAGGCCCATATTGGGCCCTCTCTTGGGATTAGGTCACTCAATATTTATTCTAAATATTTCCTTCTTTTTCTTTATTCTTCATTCTTTATTTTTGCACAAATGCATGCTAATTATTGATATTTAACAATTTCATGTTGATGGATAATTTATTGTATTTACAACTATATACATGATGTTTTGCCAAGATTTTTAGCTAAAATAAAAGAATAAAGATTGATGAATGAGTATTCATCATGTACCCCCTATACTTAGGATCAGGTACTTCCTAAGTATAGACACACAGATATGGCGAAAGATCTTGGGTACACATGACCTACGGGAGAAAGAAGGAATAGTACAACAAAACACATATATACAATAAGTAAGAATGGTGAAGTACATGATGATATCTGATACGCGAATACCGTACTCTCGTCATCGTCTCCCTGTGACAATAACACAGTCAGAAAACAAAGAGACACCCGGGTATACAATCAAGTGGGTGCCAGCTATTGGGGAAAACAAATCGAAAACTAAATCAGGAACCGGTAGTAAGAAGTAGATCATCGGCTCATAAGAAAGGAGTGAGAGAGCGGATCTGATATCGTGAGACATGGAGGAAGGAGCAGTACAGAATCCTCCAAGTCAATCGAAGTCTCAGGAAGGTACGAAAAGTGAAGAACAAGAGACTCTCTATGCAGCAGGGTGTTCGACCGTCATAAGGTCAGGAAGTCGCAAGAATACACCGAACACTGCAAGTCATGGCTCAACCCTACGAGGGTCCTCAAGGTGAGCAGACTCATATGAGTCAAAATCTCAAAAATAATCAGAAGACTCGGCTCCGTGCCCCAACAGATCGGAGACCCAACCAGAGAGGAGACCGAGCACACATGTCAGAAGACTCGGCTTTGTGCTCCACCAGATAGGAGACACCATAAGTGAAATGAGTGCCTGCAAAATGATGTATCATGCCGCAGATAATCCTCAGGGAGTGGTACATACTAGTTAGTGAATAATAAAAAAGAGCTCACCCTTGGGAGGTTCGTCAAGGTGAGCGGACTCAAAGGAGTCAGGCAGATTGGTCTCGGTAGACGACCGATCAGCTACCGACAGAAGAGACCGAAAGATCGAGAAAGTGTCACAGTCTCCCGCAAATAACCCTCAGGGAGTACTATGATCTAAGTAGAGAATAACCAGAACAATGTGACCCATACTTCCGAGGATTTTCAAGGAGAGAAGAGTCAAAGAATCCCAGACAAATAGGTCTCCTGCTCCGACAAATCGGAAGTACACTCAGATAGCGAGACCGATAACATATATCCGACGACTAGGTTTTGTGCTCCAACAAGATGGACACACAAGTCGGGGGTGAAATCGATCGTAAAGAAAATTTTGCATTTTCTCGCAGATAGTCCTCAGGAAGTAATGCAAACTAGGTCAATAAAATCATGGGAATGCTAGCATCAAATCTTAGGTCCTCAAATAGTCAATCAATCCGTAATCGGAGAGCATAAGATCACGGGAGGGATAAAAAGTCAATCACGTCAGTCGCAATGCGGTCCCTCGAGTCAATCAAACTAGCTGAGATGGATCAAGATGCAAGCAGGAACCTCTAGGTGCTACGGGTGGATAAAGAATCAGGAGATGGAGGATGGATCAATCAAGAGATGAGTGAAATCATGTGAGTTCCCAATCACCATCGCTCAGAAATACATATAGAGATAATACATTAATCCTCTAAACCAAGACGAATGGAACCACGGAAAAGATCGTCTAATCATATCTCATGAATTCATCATCAAGTCATCAAGATACATCACAACCTCAATCCGGTCTGCGAGATCAAAAATCCTCAATAATGAATCACACCTGTGATCATGCAAATATCAAAATTCTCAATAGGCACTATGCACAGATCGAAGTCAGATCCACCCAAAGTAGCACTCCAATCTTAGCGTCCTCAAAACATGTCCGGCTTACTCCAATAATCAATGCAAATCATAAACCTCGATGCAAGCCCTATCTATAAGCACAATAATCCTAGGTAGAAGAATGGATAATATGGAGGGAACAAGGAGGGTGAGCGAGATCAAAGCGGACATAAACAAAATTGTGGTTCAAGGAAATGGTCTCCTTGAATCGGACCAGATATGGTTGATATGGGCAAGGAGAAAAGACTTAAAATCTGGTGAAGACGGTGAAGCTCAAGACCAAATATCATGACTTCGGATGCAAATGAGGAAATATATCAATAAGATAGTAGAGGGACTCAATGATAAAAAAAATGATGACTCACACTAATGGGACTAAGAACTTGAAGAGGGATGAAAATGTAGACGGACTCAAAATCACAATCAATATAGAAAGCAAACCCCCAGTTCACCTACTCAACACAGTTAAGACCGAGATGTTGGTCTTTTATCTTTTCAAATTTATAGTTAGGTGATTTCAATAAAGTTGTACAAACCAACGATAGGCCTGGGATTTGGGCAATAATCCTTAGCGTGTACGTAGGAATAAAATGCTCAGACAAGGTGGGGGTTTCTCTTCCCAAAGCAATGAATCCATTACATCTTATTTTTAAGGTCTAGTAGAGCTAGCAGTCCCAATTTTATTTAGGTTATCACATTTTTTTTGTTATTTTTCAATGCACGTGCCTAACGATATTTTCAATTCCATTTAGCATCCTATGTGAGCAAAATCAGAGGGAGAAGGTCAGAAAAGACGTGCAGGTCGGAAATCGATGATGCATGCAAAGTCAGAAGACTTACAGTGCTTCCCAGGCTTTCTCCATGCATGATGAATAAATAGAATTGAAGACTATACTACATGCAAATGCAATGGAATCTCCCTAGAATAGTAATTTATATTATCGTGAAGCAGAACATGTCAGCTACTCAGAAGTGAGATCCAAAAGTCCGGTCTCTGAAGTGCATCGGTGTCCGCAATAGCGGTGCTGCAAGCATTGTATAGCACTTCTCTTGGCGCTCAATATCAAGTCTAAATAAGTAACAATTTAATATTTGACTAGGTCCAATCGTAGACTATAGGTACATGCAAGTATATTATGGCTTTGGACCTTAATCTATCGCCAGGCAAGTTCTACAACGAGAGCTCAATCACATAAAATAAATAAACCAAAAATCAGAAAACAAAGAAAAGAAAGCAATAGAAACACACGAAAAAGCCAGCGAGGCCACCAAGGGAACAATTCCTCGAGCAATGGACCTCACGAAGTAGAGGTACCTGTGAGAGTCCAAATAATTACAAATAGATGTCACTCTCTCTCATAGATTACAAGACAAATAAATAAAAATAAAAATAAAAATAAATAAAAAGGACAATGTGAGGGAGCTGTCTTCAAAAATTCCTTCATGTTTTCCTTTGTCGCTCTCTCCCGCCAGCTAAGTCTGAAGGCTAGCTTTGCCTTGCTTGTGTGCATAGGTCCTCCTAAGAAGTCATCCCTCACGTGGTGGTCCCTCGCAATAAAGTCAAACAAGAAGGAGTGTCAGACAATTCATAATAATTATCAAATACTAATGAAAATTAAAATTAATGACAAAAATAAAAAATGCCAACAAAATAAATAAATGAACAAGAGAGATATGACAAATAAAGAATCCCAAACTATGCAGTATTTTTCCCCGGCAATGGCGCCATCTCATAATCCTGGGATCATGTCGATTGTGTGTTCCACACAAGGCGGGAGCACAGTTGTCGAAGCGACTGACGAGAACCTTGGATTATTCAACAATTAACTCACAATACGAATTAAGCAATACATATCAAAAATATGGAGTTAAAATTTACTATAACTCTACAACAAAAGTGTATAGGTGTAAGCATGTGTAGAGGTCAAACTCAGGGAGCAAATGGTGAATGGGGGAAAATAATGTGCACAGAAATTTGTTCCTATCCTCTTGTCCATTTTTATTGTTTTTGGGGGTTTTCTGATTTTATTTTTTAATTTTATTCTTGTTTTACATTTTTATATTTTGTTTTTAGTTTTATAATTATATATTTCCTTTTAATAATTTCATATTTTTATATTTCTCTTTTTTAAATACATAAATATAGGATATATAAGGCTAGATATATATAGTAATATATTTATAAATGCTAGTAATATAAATAAAATGCATCAAAGAAATTATTTTTGAATTTTATAATAATTTTAATGTTTTTGTATTTTTCTGGATTTTTTGCTAATTTTTATATATTTGTAAAGTCAAAAATATCCCAAATCAGGGATTTAATAAATATCTGAAATTTATTTGAATACTAAAAATAGTAAATAAGGTCCAAAATTATCCAAATAAATTTTAATGTATACATATTTATATAAAATTGTAAAACTGAAAAACATATTTTTAGATTTTTTAATGATTTTTTAGATTTTTATGAATGTTTTTGGGTTTTTTCAATTTTAATCATTTTCTTTTAAATTTTTTAGTGATTTTTTGTCCGGAGTTAAAATATAATAAAATAAACAATATACATTTTTAGATTTTTTCAAGATATTTTATATTTTTTGTATTTTATAAGCTAGACAGATAAAAAATGAGCTCCTTTTGATTTTTAATAAATAGTTAAAATGCCAAAAAAATGCAAAATAAATTCATGGCATGAAAGTACATGCTACCGGATATCTAACCCTATTTTTGCATATTTTATTTGCACTATGATGCTATTTTTAATAAATAAAGTCCAAGCACCAAAAATGATAAATTAGCAAGAGCATAAGTGTAAATAAAATAAAGTCCAAGGTCATTGCAACAATTTTCCAAAAATTATACAATGCATTTTTTAATTTTATTGGACTAAAAGTAAATACAAAAAATGATAAGGGGGTCCCTGCAATTTGCCCAACTCACGTGGGACAATACATGAGCTGAGCTGGACTGAACACAAATACAATTTAAATAAGTACAGGGGTCTTTTACGAAATGACCAATTTATTTTGAATGTTAGATTTTATTTACAAGACTATATAATAAATACAAAAAGTGCAGGGCTAAGATGTGAAATTTACCCCATATATGTGCAGAATTGAACGAGGGAGCCTTTTCACTTATCAACACATCGCATTCTCCGCGCTCGATAGCGCTTCGATCTCCAGTGGTCAGGATTAAATCGTGGTGAGCGATCTGAAGGTCCAGAGCATATTGGATCAAACGATCGTGGTGTAATCTGGTACTCCTTGTCGATCAGACGACTGAGAGCGGTCTGGGAAGAACGGGGATGAAGGTCCGGTGAGGTAAACTTCATCCAGCCGGATCTCGCTCCTCTGTCGGGCATGCCTGCTCCAAAGGGGTCAGAAAGACACATGGGCAGGTTCTCTATCTGTTGGGGGCTTCAGAAGGGGTGGAGAATCACCAGAGCGCCACCATGACGTCGGAGAAGAGGTGGCGCCCCAGGTATCTCCGACGAAGTACGAAGTGACCTCCAAGCGCCTACTTGCGAGTTGAACCTGCACGGGATGAAACAGGGATGAGGGCAAACTGCTTCATCCCGTTAGAAGGTGGAACGAAAGCAGAGGAGTCGAGGTGGCGGTAGCTCCGACGAGGCGAAGGAGTGGGAAGCTGGGATCCTGCTCCAGGAGGGAGCAGGTTGGATGGAAGGCGTCAGGGCATGGAGAAATGGCAAGAGAGTGTAATGGGATGGAAAGGAGGGTCGGAACACGGTGTAGGATGGTGTAACACGATCGGAGCTCGAGAGCTCTGACGAGGGTAACCTTCTTAACCTGGGGTGATAAAATAGTTAAAACATGAAATTAAAAGCGCAAAATTAAACCTAAGACTAATTCTAACCTAAAGAAGTCAAAATGGCGCAGCTCCTACCTGGCCAGAGGCCAAGGAGTAGAGACGTCGCTGGAGCTCCGCCTTGGGTGCACCTCCTCCTCCGCGAGCACGCCAACAGCTCAGGGGCTCTCCCTTTATCACAGGGATGCTCGCTTGACCTAGATGCATGGGCTCTAGGGTTTGGAGAGTGACCAAAGAAGAAATGGAAGGAGGAGGTTTTGTTTAAATACATGGACGGGCACCCTTATTCAAGGACAGATTGGCGGAGATCGAAAATATGTACAAAGTATATACAAGGCCGGTGTAGATCCTGGAATGTCGGGGAACAGATCTTGTGAGGGGATTGAGCGCGATTGAAGGATGGATTGAGCGGGAAAAAGGGCGGAAAATGGGGAAAAGACACGCGCATCAAGTCAGCCTGCTTGGAGGAACAGTTGACTGACGGTCAGCAGACGACGCGCTATGATTGGTCCACGCCAACACTACGGGACAAAATAGCTTGGCTTATTAAAGAATAAATAATAAAAATGGTCATTAATTTTATTAATTTTCGATTATAGAAAAATTTTTTATTATTTTATTTAGTATTTTAATATGATTTTATTATTTTTTGGTGTTATTTATTAGGAGTTATTTTTAGGGGTACATTTATAGGTATATTCATCTATATTTTGACTATTTTATTTTTATTTTGTATATTTTATATTATCTTATTATCTTATTCTATATATTATAAATTATTTTTATGTACGTAAATATATTTTATTATATTTTTATGATGTTATTTGTATACTTAAAAAAATAAGGGCATATGTTATATAGGTATACTTATAGGTATTTTATCTATATATTATATACATTATTTTATTTTAATGTATTTTCTTAGATTTTATTTTGGCTTTATATTTTTAATAGAATATAAATAATATTTACAAGAGTATAAAAATATAAAAGAATAAAGAATGAATTTCACTTTTATTCATATAACATATATTATCATTGGTGTTTTTACCTCTGTTTTTATATGTTTGTTTTATTTAATATTTTATTTATGATTTTATTTTGGTTTCAATATGTATATAAGTTATAAATAATATTCACAAAATTATAAAAATTAATAAAGAATGAATAAATTGAATATTTTATTCGGTTATACTATATAATGAGTGTCCAAGACCTAATTTTCACATCTTAACTCCAAAAAATATAAAACCACCTCCATTAAATAATTTATTAAAAGTTATATATAATTAGAGTGATTTTGATATATTTTGAGTTTTTATTTAGAAGATATGGGTCTTTGAAGTTGGGATTTGGGCATTTTATTTTATGTACAAAAAGTACACTGTGTATTATTTTAGCGCAAACTTAATTTTGTATTTTTATTTACATTATTATATACAACTTTTATGTTCAAAGATTCTTTATTTGATGCATAAATAATAAAGAATAAAATGGGTGTCAAAAATGAATTATTGAATGAATAAATAAATGTGGTTTTTATTGTATGCTTGGCCCTTATCTCCTCCTACTTTACTCCTTATCGATCAACTTAATTCTTGACTTGGTATCGGGGTTTACGATCATAAAATACCTTTGGTATTTTATTCTTTTTCTTTTCTTCTCTTTATTTTATAATTTTGGCATTAAAAACAATATTATTTACACAATAAATGCGATAAATGATGAATGTTGTTTTGTATAAATTAATGCTATTTACATGCATTAGCTATGGTTTTAAGGCCATAGAATAAATGTGATGAAATGGAGATTCATCACTCATGCAACTGGTCCTCTCTCTCACTTGCCATGTCCAGATCCCTTGTCAATTTAGCCACCCTTTCCTTTAGTTGATCGAGCTCCTGTTGTGACAGACTACCACCGCTTCTCCTAAACCAACTCGACTTGGTGGAAGATGCACCCCCAAGAAGAATACGCCATGAATGTTGTGAAGAGGGCGGAAATACATGTCGAAAAGCATCCTCATCCAATTTGGTCTGGAGTTTCTTGATTTGAAGTTGCTTGGCTCTGGATAAAGTCAATTATGCGACCCTGCAAATCGATCTGACTATTCAGTAAAGTGTCTCGTGTAGTATTTCCTCATGTACTAAGATGAAAAGGAGTTATTCACTCACACTTACATGTGCTTCTATGTAGATCTCACGAATAAATGTCATGTTTACCTCCTTATTTATCGTCTGTCGCATAATCTCAAAGAGTCTCACTCTATCGAGTGAATCCTCTGACACGACCTACATTAAGTAAAAACCAATCACTATCAACAATCCAATAATATACATAAGAATGACTCGAACTTACATGTTTGTGTTTTTTGTTGATCTAAATTTGTCCTTCCCAGTGTGTGTGTATGTGTAGGAACATGAGCTTTACTCCAGTTGGCTATATTGGTCTCAGATACATGTTGTACTGAAAGTAAATATCAGAATAAGTTAGGATCACATATTTCAAATACTGTCGAATATTTTCAATTACCTTGAACTCCTTACTGTCCTAGAGTGTAATGGCTACCTCCCATTCTATGGGATGCCAATCTAGAGGTGGGTTTGGCCCATAATTCCTCCATGTTGTCAAACCAATCAAATGCTACATATGTGATTAAATGTGTATATATATATCAATATAGGAAGACAATGATTTCCATGTCAAATATATAAATAAATATTCATACCTTGCAATCCTTGGCATGGATGTCTCGATGGATTTTTGATGCACACTATAAAATCCCCTCTTCAATTACGGGGTCATCACGGCAACCAAAAATATAATGCATAGAGATAAAAATCATGTAACTTGACTTTGTTTATTTTTAATTGAATTCTTGTATCGTCATACCTTCATATCTGATATAATAGCAACTTTCAAGGCTGTCGGAACTGTCCAAAAATCCATCGTTGTGATTAGGATATGCATCATTGTTGTAATCCCCAGTTCGGTCTAAAAGGGACTGCCACGCTTCCCCAACACCTATCCCCAGCGTCACCTTGGCCACAATATTTCATCGGGCTTTATCCTTGTTGCACTGAGCTGACATCACATGGAAAATATTTTTGGTAATAGCGAGAGTACTAGCCTCGGGGAAACAATCATTTACTGAAGACCAACCTTTAAATTGAAAATTCTTTTTTCCGGAAGAAGAAGGAGAGATTACATCTAGAGTAGGTTGGGAACCCCATCTCTGTCTACATCATCCCACATATCATTCTCAGGGGACTGGACCCGTCTTTTAGATGAATGATATCCTCATGCTCATCATCCAGTCAATTCCGTATTGAGAAATATATCCGAACCATCTACATTTATATAAGGTGCAATAAATGATTGCAATCACAAATATTACATTTATACAAGTAAGTTCATTAAGAATCGGTAGTGTAAACATTCAATGAATTTAATGTAAATTGCAATGAATCACTAAGTGTTCTTACCATCTTCCAAGTCTCCACGTTTTCTTTATAGGCCTCCTCATCCTTCATACACACAATACATACATTCCATGCATCCTCTGTGTCCATCCATGGAGTGATTTCTCTGGTGCCAGGTCAACCACTTTGATGTTCTATTTGACATGAATAAACTCTACAATCTTGGAATTAAGGGAAAATAATGTAAAGTCTTACTTGGTATTGGCTTTGTGTTAGAGCCATTCATTTTATCACAATTCTATGTGGATACTCCACAATCGGGACATGTGTCTCTATCTTTGTACACATTCTGGAATAGAATGCGATCATTTGGACACACATAAAACTTCTCAGACTTAAGGTTCAATGGACATACATGTTCACTACTAAATCGGAAGACATGAGCCCACTCATGCGATATTGAGATAAACCAAATTCCAATGTTGGTCATCTTATTTTAGAAACAAGAAAGGATTTGAAGGCGTGATGTATGCTTTTGGAAAGCATACGATGGATACCAACTCTCGGTGATCAAATTGAGAAACTTATTGATAAAACCATGCAGGAGACTGTTTATGTTTAATCACAGTCTTCTAGTATGCAGGATATATGGGTAATGGGAATACTCGAGGGTGATGTGATCTTAATTGATTGTATACCATGATTCTTTCATTCTGAGGGAGTGAGGAAATGTGTTTGGATTTTAGAAACTCTGCTCAGTTGAGTAGTTATCCCATCTTAGTCCAAAGGTTTGACATTGATTTGAATTGGATTCAAATACAATAAGAAGATTGGGTACATTGTCTGACATGATCAGATATCACTGAGAGGTCATTTAGATCTCTGTATATGAGATTGGATCTCATTATCCAAGTCATATACATGGTATATACAATCACCCTGACCTTGTCTCCAAGTATCCACGGAGAAAGCACATTACCCATGAAAGAGTTCGGCAGAGAGAAGAGAGGATTAAATTTTTCCTAAAGAGATCATTCCAAATGTTGAGTATAGAGAAGAACATATGGTAATTAAATTGCATCTAATTATTTTGGAAAGTATTATCCACAATTATCCAAGAATAATGTGGATGAGATTCACATTATTTTTTGATATGAGAAGAGAGGATTTTGAGATAATTAAATTAGATTTAATTATCCCAGATAAGAGTAATGTGGATAGTGATATCCATAATATTATTAGATAGTGTGGATACGATTCACGTTATCCTATTGATACTTACTTATGAATAGGATTCACAATTTTAATGATAGCGTCAATAGGATTCACTATTTTTATACCATAAATGTAAATATGATTTACATTTAATTTTAGACCAATGAATATGATTCATATTTATTAATGACCTACTTGCAATGATCACAAATAATTTAGAATTATTTAGTGATAATTGAATGTCGAAAATAATAAGCAAATAATAATATGGTTGTTGAAATATCATGACCATGATAATTACAAAAATAAAATAGAAGGAGTTCCCTTAAAGGGGGCGGGGCGACCATGGTTGTTGCAACCACGGTGGTCATCCCCACCTATTTAGGTAGCCTTGTGTTATTATTTTCCTTTTTATTAATTAGTTATTTATTTGTTAATTTGTTAAAAGGATTGAATAGATAATTAACTTGATAATTTTTATCAATTCTTATCTTAACAGGTTCTCTTCAAGGTAGTTGTGAGTTCCTTCAATCTTGGCCATTGATTAAACAAACATGATCACAATTGTGATCGCCCAAACATGCATAAAGGAGAGGCGGAGCTTGCCTTTCTTAACAAGTTATTTTCAAGAGTTGAACACATTAGTCTCTCTCCCTCTATCTCTAGTTGTGCCCTAACTCCTCTTCCCCTTTATGGCCATCCCCCTGCTCCAAGGCTGACAAGATACACATCCAGGTCGTCCCCTCGTGGCACTGCCTACTGTTATGTTGCTAGATTGGTTCAACCAATCCAACGTGGAGGATCTTCCTCTTTGGTAGAAGGAAGAGGATAACGAGGACATGAAGATTATCTTGTTGGATTACGGGAAGCATGTGGTTCATCCCCGTGTCCGAAAGCACTATGTACATTAGATCGGACTTGATGCAAAAAGGGTCTCTTGCTTTAGAGACTTAAAGATGATAATCATGCTTAAGAGGTATGTTCTAAATTCGCGTGATTATGATAGAACGGTTAGGAATGATTCTCAATCCATGTGGTTCCATAATTTTTTTTAAAAATCCACTGCTATCACGACTTGTGCAATAAGTCTTTTTTTTAATCAGATATGATCCGACCTCCATGCTTTTGTGATGCGCAAGGCCTATCAACGTCCCTTCATATAACTATAATTCATATCTGAAAAACCTTATAAATTGCATTCTCTCTTTTGATTTTTCTAGTATAAAACACAACTGAAACCTATTATGAATGTTCTAACTCCTCATATTACTTCTTTGGAAGGGGATGATACAACATGTGCCCTGGATATTATATGCATATCATCAATGGCTTCAGCCTACCCTAAGCATATATCCGACATAGAAAATTATGAGAAAATAGTTGGCAAAAAGAACCATAATCTACAAACAATAAAAGATGATCGATGTAAGCTCAAATTAAACATTCATCTCAAAAGCAACATCCTCCACAACCACATGAATATATGAACTAAAATAGGGAGAGTCAAAGAGTTGTTACCTTATGTGTGAGAAAACTACAAATGCCTTTGATCCTCTCACATTGGAGTTCCTTCCCATGTTCACGATCAAGATGATTGATGATCCGTGTGGAGAGTCACCTTCCTCTTGTAGTACTATTCTTCTTCCTCTTTGTTGTGGAGCTCCGAACTGCTTATTAATGGAGATGATGATGCAACTTTACTCTTGTTTCTCTGGAGAATAAGAAAAGAATGCCATGGTGGGGGGTAGGTACTACAATTGAGAAGGATGAAGTAATGACTTGCATGTAGAAAGGTGATATTAAAAGGGAAAGCTGGCTTTAATCCCAAGGTTATATGATATCCACTTTTTCTTTCCCACATAATTCGAAAAAATACCCCTTTTTCTTCATTTTCGCAACTTTCATTACGTAAGACGGAATTACATGTTCTTAGGCTCGTAAAGCTCATGGAGATAATTCCTTTTAGCGTAGAATTGGGTGGGTTTTTAGACTTAAAAAGAGCTAAGTTTTTTAGAAGGGATTTCTACCTGAACAATTATAACTTTTCTAATTACTTTGCAACCTATGTGTTCTTCATATTTATTCCATAACCCTTATAAATTTGTTGTGGTTAACACCACGACCCCTTACCATCAATCTAACTCTCCTTGAGTTAATCTCCTTTAGTTAATCTCGAGTCAATCAACCCAATGGAATTCCAACCGTAGATCTTTTCCATCCCTCTTTCCTTCCTTCAGCTCTCCGCCCTTCTTCTTCATATTCATCTTCCTTTAACCTAGGTTGACTTATTGTCGATCTTCCTACTTGTAAGTATCACAAAGTTGATCACCTCTTATGTATTAGTTCTCTGTGTCCTACGTTACAAAACTTGCGCTTATTCTCTATTGCACTTTGGTTGTAATGATAACACATACCTTTCGCAAGTTGCTCGCATATTATTTCATCGTTGGCTTGCATGTTACAGGTTATTTCAAGCTATCAAGAATATATAAAGAAGATCAAAAGCTTGTTTTAAGAAGTTTAACGTCGTTGAACATGATGTAGTTTGTATTGATTTATCATGATCGATCAACTACATTGACCGGTGGATCACTTCATTGAATCATCTGTGATTCTTTACACTATTTCTTTTAAAAGGCTAAATTTTTAAAAGTTTGATCCTACCCTATAAAAAGGATCTCATACCCATTGTTGGAAGACACGTCATAATCCATGACCACATAGAAAAAATATTCTAGAGATATTCTCCTCTCTCCTTGTTCTTCAAGTTATAAAGCATTTTAGAGAGATTTCAAGTTTTCAGAGCTATACCAATCATTCATATTCTCAAATGCTCTAGTCAGTAGAATCTGATTGCCTACAATTTCTAAAAGATCCTTTACAGCTCGTCAGAGTTATTCTTCAAGGTTTCAATACTACTAGTGATATTTTTCAAATGATATTATATTATTCACATGTTCTAGTTTTTATTAAAGATATTAATATTGTTTGTACTTATATCTTATACTCTTGCTTAGCAATATATCTTGATGCCAACATTAAAGTTATCATATTATTTTTTTTCAAGATAACCCTTTCTGCAAAAAATTTTGATGTTTGATCCAAGTGTACAGGTTGTTTCTTGGACCATCAAAGTTTATCCAATCCAAGAAGTTTGACGATATTCCTAGTCTGACCAATCCTCGATGTTGCCGCAAGGTTTGACTCGTTGGTGTTGGCTTTGATGTTCCAAAGTTGTAAAATATTTTGGTCTTTGATTTAGGAGCTTTGTAGACGGTTAATTAATTTGCGTAAATAAGTCGATATTGTAAAGTAATTGATCGGCACGACTGATCAAAAATCCCAAGTTAGGAAGACTTGTGCCATGATTTTTAGCTAGTTGGATTTCCATGCATGCTCTGTATAGTATGATTGCTTGTCTGGTTTGCTTACTTTTTACTCGTTGAATTCTGCTAATTGTTTTAAATTGACTTAAGTATGATGTGCAGTACTCTTACAAGTAAGGTTTTAAAAATCGAACAGAATCGGCCGGTTGAACCGGTTAAACCAAGAACCGGAGGAAAAACGGTCCAACCATCCGGTTTTTATCAGAAAATAAAAAACAGTCAAAACCTGGTTGGACCGTTTAAACCTGGTTAAACCAATTGAACCAAACCATCGGTTCAACCATCCATTTTTTAACAAAAAGTAATTTTCAATAAATCAACAAAATACAATTTTTTTCAGAAATATTCATAATCTAGTCTCATTCTAATACATATTATAGTACCACATTTATATCTTCTCCTTCACATGTACCAATGACTCATTATCGTTTGTCCCTTCATGCCATATGAGCATTGCCTCTCTCTTCCCACATTGTGTATGATGTTGTCCTCTTATAACAATAACAAATGAAGAAGACGTTGTCATAGTCATACTATAAGAAGCAATAAATTAACAACGCTTGTCGTTAATTAGACTTTAAATAGTTTTAAAATTATTATTTTTTACATCACATATATGTATTTATATAAATTTTATTAAATATGATCATTGTGTACTTTCGAGCTTTTTTAAGAACATATATACCCCTAACTTTTAAGCAATTTCACTTGAACTCCTATATTTTTAAAAAAAATCACAATATCATCCTTATGTTGGTATAAAATGGGAGCACAAGTCTACTAATAAAACGACACTACTATTGATTTTGTAAAAATATAGGGGACACATGCAATTGTATTGAAAATAGGTATTAAAGTGTTATTGGAAAAACTTGGAAGGACAAGAGTAAATAAATTCTCGAAAGATGTGATGTAGCATTTTTCGTATTTATTTGTATGATATACCGGTCTAACTCGGTTCGACCCGGTTGAACCGTACAAACCAAACCAACAATACAACGGTTCGGTCTTTTCCTGTTTCTTTGAACTGCTGATGTCATCACCGGTTCAACCGGCCAGTCTCATTGGTCTGACCATAAAAATAAAAAACCAATACATGTCTGATTTGATGTCCGATTTGATTTTTAAAACATTTCTTACAACAACTTAATCCCATTGTTGAGGTTACTTTCCTCGACCATGTGTTAAAAGAAGGCCCTCGTCTTAACGGTGCTTGGCAACATTAGCATGAGCACCTCCCTCTGATCCTCACATCACATCAACCTTACCAACTTCCACCTACCTATTGATTCCGTGAACAAGGGGCTCCTCTACTTCCAGTTCAAGAGGTGCTCTTGCGGTGGATTAATTGTTGGCTTCACCGCCTTGCATCGTGTGGAGAATGGCCATTCCATGCACTTGTTCCTACTTGCATGGGTGAGGTTGATAGATCATGGTCGACCACCTCCATGGTCGATCGACATCAACCTTCTAATCGTACATTTTTTCAGCCGCCTTCATGTCCTGTCTCAAAGTAAAGACATATGTGGGGAGAGGTGAGCTGCTTGTGTGATGCTACAGACATGTAGCGAACATGATACAGGACGCCATGAAGAACATAACATAGGAGGGGGTAGAGAAGATGGTTGTGCAGACGACGAGTGAAAGCTCAAATCTCAATCGAGTAAACGTGAAGATGTGTCACTTTGTGACTGGGTACAGGAAGTGAAATTTCTGAAACAAATTTGTTATCTATACTGATATTTACTCCCTGAAAAATGTGTGCAGTGGCAAATGTAGGAGTGTCGAACTCATGGAGGAGAGAAACTAAGTGAATGGATATCTTAAGGTTTCTGTGTGAAAGAGGTCGGTGCCTCAGGTGTAGTGTGTATTTCTAGTATTTTCTTATTTTTATGTGATTTTATGTTTGTATTTAGTGATTTCCAATTTTAATATTGTTATGGGTATTTATTTTTGAAAATAATGGAGGAATTGAAGTCACTTGTGATACTATATGGTATAATATATAAATCTCGAACATTGATAATATAGAAAAAGGGAGTATGCACCGGCGGGTGCAGCCAACTGGCTACTCCCGGCTATTTTTTCATTGGTTTTTTTATTTTTTTTGAAAAAAACTTATGGGGATTTACTTAGTTTATTTTGTGGAATATGTGTTTCAAATTTCATACAAAACAAACACTCCTAGCATGCCCATCTAGATATGGTCAATTTCAATAATTCTGAAACCGTTAAAATGTCATAGCCTTGATGGAGATGATAGAAATGTCGAATTTAGTTGAAATTGGTATGATATCATGGTGATATATAGTGATTTAAATCCCCCTAGGTTTCATTTCAAAAACAAAAAAAATCAAAGAAAAAAATGGCCGGGTGCAGCTAGTTAGCTACACCCGCCGGTGCAGCCTCCCAGCCCTCTTGATAATATATAGTAAAATGATAATATATAGTAAAACAAGTATGTGTGGGAATGTAAGTGAAGTGAAAGTTGGGACCTCCATACACTAAGATAGTGTTTGAGCGGATGTGAATGTATGACCTAAATCACTACAAATAGTAATCTAAAACAACCACAACTTTATATAGCATTTTTAGTCACAAGATAAGCAATCAAACCACAAAAGTACATGTATTTAATGCAGAAATCCTCTCAGGTAAAAACCACGATCAAAGTCTCCAGACTGGGACTTTCAACCTGACATACACAAGTCTTCTACTAACCTGAGTTGCTTACGCATGCAACCCAATCATCTTACAACATGAGTTAATTACGTGGTCAACTCAATCATATTACAGGTAAATAAACATAACAACCTCCAATATCAAAGTAAATATGCAATGAAACTTTGAGGCAAAACTAAAACGATCCTGTAGATCAAGAAGAGGACTTGTAAGACTTGATCATCGAATACTGATCTATTGAATTGAGGCATAAAATAGAAGGCAACTCTTGGGATTTTCTCTCACAGAGCAGAAAGTGAAGAAAGAATAGAATGATAGATGATTTTCATTGTTGTATATTGTAGAGTGAGGCATGTGGTCCTATTTATAGGTCTAAAGTTCCCATAGCCATTGGCTTTGAAAAGTAGCCATTGAGAACAAATCAAGAATAAAATCATCTTCAAAAACCTACTTGAAATGCTATACGATCGATCAATCACAAGAGGTAATCAATCAGGCTCATATAATCGATCAAGTAGAAGGGTTGATAGATCATAATTCAAAAAGTGGTCGATCATATAAACAAGGTGATTAATCATTTAGTTACCGTTGGAATATGAACTTTGGTCGATCATAACAAGAGAGTGATAGATCATAGTTGATTGATCAAGCAAAGAAATTGATCAGAAGTTTGTCGATCAATATAAAGTGGTTGATCAATTAGCTTGATTCATTAACCTGAAAGTCAAAGGGCTAAAATGTAAGATGCTTGAGGTCTTTTAGAAGCTAAACAATTGCAAAATGTATAATTCATAAAAGAAAAGACTTCATCATCTTCTAAAGCTTGAGATCTTTTCTTGATCTTGAGCTGGAGTTCCTTAGCTTTGAACTCCTTTGAGCATGTCATCATTCTTCTTTACTTAAGCATGAGCTCCTGAGGCTTGAGCTTGTTCTTGGTCCAGTTGCTTTCTTGCTCTTGACCTATCTTCAAGCTAATTGCATAAGTTTTGTTATCATTATGCATGCTCATGCATGAACTAATAATGGATGCGTATATATGTGAGGTGAATGAATATGTATGAGTGATAATGTGTAATGAAGAAGTGATACAAAGTGTGAGTGAATAAGTCTGTGTGGGTGTATAAATGGAACAAAGTCCGAAAAAATAGAGTAAGAAGTGAAAAAATGTGGTAAACACATGTACTAATCACATAAAGAAGCAAAAATAAGAGAAGAATCACAAGCTCAAAATTAAATAAATTCAGCATGAAATAAATCAATCTTTAAACTTCTCAAAATCACTAAAGTGTTGATGGGAAACTAGTCAAAAGTTTGGTGGTCAAGTCAATTTTACAGTCCTAATTTTTATGGATATAACTGCAAGAAAATATCAGTTTTCTATATCACAAGTTCTTGGAGATAGAGAAAAACATAACTATTCAAAAAATCATAGGCGCCTAAGAATTATCTAAACCAAGGAGGGTATCGACGTAAAGTGACCAAGAGCTCACGTGAGCTTGGTCATGTGTCTCTTGTAATTCCGGAAAGGACTCATGACATGGATACAAGTTTTCCACTGATTCATATCCAATGGTCATGATGAGATGGATCAATTCATTATGGCCTTAGATTACAACATAAATGGGGAGAGAGAAAAAATATCCCTAAAATGGGGACATGATGAGATGGATCAATTCATTATGGCCTTAGATTACAACATAAATGGGGAGAGAGAAAAAATATCCCTAAAATGGGGACGGCTTAAAAATATTTCCCAAATTAGGCATATATCGGCAAACATTTTGTCGCTTCGTGTTCCGCACGCGGCAAACGTTTTGTCGCGCCACATGGACGGATGGGAGGGGGCGGGGAATCCAGATTTTGTCATCCATGTGATGCGGCAAACCGTTTGCTGCGCGCGGAACACGAAGGGGCAAACGATTTGCCGATATATGCCTATTCTGGGAATAATTTTCAAGCCGTCCCCATTTTAAGGAATATTTTTCAAAGTTAATGCCCAGCAGAGATTTAACTCGGGGGAGTGTTCTTTCATCTTTCTCCCGATGAGATGATGATGATCCGATGTTTGGTCTACACATAATTAGGATAGGTCAGACATGTGAGGTCCTTCGGCTTGCACCCAATTGGCTGAGGTTTTCAGAAGATCGAGCAAGATCGAGGCAGAGATACAGCCCATGCGAAGATCCTACAGAAGAAAGTTACCTCTCGAATTCTGATCGAACTGGATCAAGATTAAGTTCAAATATTTATATCTAATGAGACGTTGCTATAGTGGATAACAACAATAATTAATCAGATCAATTGTCAACCCCGCTATGTATATTTCATCAATCTACAGCTTCAAGTCAGGCTTTGGCATTATAGCACACATTCTATTCATGAAAAGATTCGATAAAAAATCTTAAAAATCGAATGTATTTTAGATTTGGTTCAATTTAAAGCTTTAAAATACTTCAGTTGTCCTCAAGCAAACAAATTCTATGAAATCGTTTGTGATGTATTTAGAAATCTATAAAATACTCTAAAGTCGGACTACATAAGATGTCTATGAAATCTGAAATGGCATCATCCGACTCTGTGTTGTGCTCATCCTCAGAATGACTAGAACTAAAGAACTCAGATAAGTGATAGTTTGGATCTAAATCATCTGAAGTGGAGAAATCAATCAAACTCTCTAAAATGTATGCAATAAGCTCATCAAACTATTACTCCATCTGATCAGTCTCTATGGTAGTGTACAAACTACCCTCAGAAATACTGGCAATTATAGTGTCTAACCCAAAACTACAAGTTCAGGGAAGAAGACATTCTTCCATGTTCTTTTAGATCACCTCCCAACTGTCGGGTCGAACCATGTTCCAGTCCTAATCAGGACCATCTAATCAGCACCGAGGCGGTACACACCCTGGGATGTTGATCAAGCCACGTGGAACCAATCCAGCCACCTGATAGCATGCTTTTATTGGGTAACTATTAAGTAACCCTCATGCCTTTTTGTATTTACTTATTGGTCCTGTAAATATTAAGGTAAGTTTAAAAGGTGTTGTAAAAATTACACATACCCCTAGAACTTGTTAATACTGTGTTTACACAACAATCACTAACCAGATCAATTGTCAACCACTCCACATGAATTTCATCAATCTACAGCTTCAAGTCAGGCTATGGCATTATAGCACAAATTCTATTCATGAAAAGATTCGATAAAAAATCTTAAAAATCGCATGTATATTATATTTGATTCAATTTGTAGCTTTAAAATACTTCACTTATCCTCAAGAAAACAAAGTTTATGAAATCATCTGTGATGCATTTACAAATCTATAAAATAATGTTCCTCTCAGATAAAAGAAAATCCGCATGACTGCCTGTCAATGCTCCTTCACTAAATTACCCATGAATATGATAACAACTCTCATAACATGAGCAATATCAGGTATTGTGCATATCATGGCATACGTGAGACTCCCAACTGCACTGACATAAGGAATACGTGACATGTGTTCCTTACATGCATCTAACTGGGGTGCGGAAGAAACTGAGAGATGAATATTCATAGCAGATGGAGTACCTATAAGCTTAGTTGTAGACATCCCAAATCTCATTAGAACATTCTATTTGTAGTTCTTCTGAGATAAGAAAAGATTCCCTTTTGCACGATCCCTAATGATCTCCATCTTCAAAATCTACTTCGTTGCACCGAGGTCCTTTATGTAAAACTCTAAACTAAGGAGCTTATTCAGATCATATATGTACTCTTCTTTTTCTTAGCAGCAATCAGCATGTCGTTGATATACATCAACAGATAGATGAAGGACCCATCCTCCACATTATTGTGGTAAACACGACAATCGTATGGGCTCATGTTGAACCCATGATCAATCATGAAGATGTCAAACTTCTTGTACCATTTGCATGGGAGACTGCTTACGCCCACACAAGGATTTCTTTAATCTGCACACATGGCCTTCCTTGCACCGAAATAGGAATCCCTCTGGCTAGCTTATGAGAATGTCTTCTTTGTATTCACCATGGAAGAAAGCTGTGGACACATTTAATTGCTCCAACTCCAAATCTCAATGTACTACAAGAGATAGTAGCACACTGATGGATGGATGTCTTACAACGGGATAAAATATCTCATTGTAATCCTTCACAACCAGATGTTCCTTGTATCTGATGCCTTCACTGCCCAAGATCTTTGTCTTTTTTTGAAAACCCATGTGCAACCAATGACTTTTCTCCTCTTTGGAAACTTGACAAGCTCCTATTTTTTATCCTTGTGAAGAAATTCCATATCCTCATCCATAGCAGCAATCCACCACCTTGATTCCACCCCAAATATAGCCTCATTGTAAGTGGAGGACTCTGGAGACTCTGTCTCCTCCGCAACCTGTAGTGTAAATGCAACCATGTCTTCAAAGCCATATCTCTGCGGAGGATGTATCTCATTATAGGACCGATCAGTAGCAACACTTTGTTGAATTTGCTTTGGTTGCTCAGCTTCAGGCTATTCAACATCAGCCTGATCAGGAATGGTGTGATCAACTACGTGATCACTACTTGGTGTCTGCTTGAACTCAACATGTTCATGCATACCATCACCCGTGCCTACATAAGCATACTCACTCCTGAAAACGTCTGATTTGATCTCTGAAAATAAACCTTTCTGCAAAACAGAAAAAGTTGCAGTCGTTGCACAACCAAGTCAGGTGTTTTAGAAAATAAATGTATGTTTCTTTTTTATACTCCTAAACAAATGTGTATAGTGGATTCGTACGGGAGTGTCGAACTCAGGGAGGCAAACTGTTGAAACTAGAGAAAACAAGGGTTTTTATTTTCTTTTTCAGGGTTTTACTAATTTTTTTACTTGATTTTAAGTTGAGTTTATGGAGTATACTAATTTTTATGTTGTTTTGATATACCTAGAATAAACATAGGTATCTATATGCAAATTTTGTATTTTCTTTTGAATTTTATGATGTTTATTTTATTTTAGAATTTTGTGAATTTTTATGCATTTTAAAAGAATTTTTAAAATTTTTATTTTGATTTAAAATGTGTGATGAGTTTTATCTAAAGGTAGAGTATACCTAAGTGAATAGATTTTATTTACGGTCAAATTAAGACTTAGAAAGGGATGAATTAATTTTTATTTTATTTTTATTTAATAATTTTTATGAGACTATTTTTATTTGAATTTTTGGAATTTTTACTATTTATAAAAATCTTGGAAAGTTCTTATTAGTTGTTAAAGAATTAGTTACAAAAGTAGTTATGTATTTTTTTTATTTTTTTATTTTTCTGTATTTTTATTTTGGTTTTTAATCGAATTTCAATTTTTAAAAAGCTAACAAAGTCCCTGTAAATATCAAAAACCGTCAGGATTGAAATGCAAAACGTCCAAATCATCACGTTCTCCTGCACATGCACCTTCAGCGCAGAGGACCTGCGAAGGTATATATGCAAAATTCGTTCGTCTCACGCGCTTCGCACGCACGAGTTGTTTTTATTATGCGCTAACCGCTCTGAGATTGATGCGTGGCTCACTGGAGCTCGTCCGATGACGCTTTATCAAACGTCTTGAATTTGGGCGTGGAACGATGGTCCAGATACAAACTGGAGCTAAGGTCTCTGATCGAACGTTTCTGGAGGTATCTCAAGGAACTGGGAAGAAGGCCTCCCCCGATGAACTTCGATCGTCAAATTTGGAGGCGCTCGTCGTCAGTTTTCTCTTCTAAAGGCTCTGGTAGCTTCGACTCGACCTTCCGCGTAGAATGGGGATCAAACTCGAGGTCTGATGGACCTGATCGACGATCTAGACGTGAGTATTCTCCTGAGGTCGTTACAGGTTGTGTGACTGATTGAATCGCATTTATGCGTGTGATCCAGTTCCTTGAACTCGCTTGGAAATGTCGCAGAGATGTGTGGTCATCGTGCAGGTGTTGAAGGAGGATCCTGGAGAGGCGATTATGCTCCGATGTGTTGCGGAACATGCAGGTCTGAGGAAGGCTACTCCTGAAAAACAAATCTAACTGAATCGAGGCTTCAGAGCCTCGATTCTAGGTACTATAGCAGAGGATGGAGTGAATGAAAGAGGCTTATGGATGTGAAGGAAGAGCCTCGAGGCTCTAGCCGTCGGACACGACCGGGGATGTCTAGATGTGAAAAGGAGGCAGAGAAATTGAAGACGACGATGAAGGTGGAAAATCGGATGGAATCAAACAATTTTGAATCAATTTTCGATTGAAAACAGAATGGAATGGTTTAGAAGAGAATCGGAGGAATTGAGAAGATAATTGGAACGACAGAGGCAGAAATCTATTGGTACAAAACTGACCTGGAGATGCAGAAGGTGATCGGAGATGGATGTTGTCGCCTAGGGAGGAGCTCGGAGGAGACTCATGTGTTATCGCCTCTACGTACAGCGACACGGAGGCTTCGTGCGGCAGAGCTGGGCTTCACACGTACGATAGATCATGCCGGAGAAGAGGCTGGAGGCAGAGGCTGTCACCCTCTCTCTCAACGAAACTCTCTCTCTCTCCCTCTCACTGTGAACTGCACTCGAAAGTGGCTCTGAGTAAAAATGACGGATCCCCACGGCCTGGGCCCAATGGGTCTATAATAGAAGTCAGAGGAGGGGGTTCATTGGAGAGAGGAGCTCAAGATTGGTGTTCATTGACCGAACGAACTGGAGGTTAGAGCAGTTGGAGGAGCTCGCCGGGACCACTGGTCGTTAGGTCAACAATAAACGGTTGGGCGAAGGCTGTCGGAGGTGAGGGCAGGCAGTGCACGATTTTGAAGAAGGAAGAGGATGAACAGTGCCAGGGCGGGCACTATTCATCCGTTGAATAGTCAACCACCTAATTAGGTTTAAATAAATTAAATTTCTAATAAGTAAAATTAATTTAAAATAGAAATAAATAGGTTATTAATAATTAAATAGTTTTTAAATAATTAACTAAATGTAATAAATATTTTTATGCATTAATTTTTATAAATAATTTTTATTTAAATTATTAAATAAATATAAGATATGTTTATATAGTTATAATATACCTATATTTGAGGGATTTTAATTTATTATTATATTAAAGATTTAATTTATATTAAATTAGGAATAAATAAATAAGATAAATTATTAAAAGAATAAAATTTAAAATTTTAAGGAATAAAAATTAAATATGATATAATGTAAAAGCAGTTGTACATGTATACCAATATGGTCCCAAAACCCAACTTTTGCGTCTTAACTCTGATTTTAACGAAACCACTTTCATTTGATAGATATTTTTATAAAATGATTTGAAAGTGAGTACGTTCAATTCGGAGCTCGTATGGCCGAGTTATGCAGTTCGGAAGTTCAGCTTTGCGGCTTTTAGGGTTTGAGTTTTATTGGTATTTATTAATGATTTTTAATAAATTATATTTTTGTATTTTTCTCCTTATTTTTATAAATTACTCCATATTTTTGTGAAGATTTTCTGTGAAGAAAGTATTTACATTTGGAATGATCTTGATGGTTAATAAATTAGGGCTAGCTTTGTACATGGTGCTTAGTTGAGTTAATTATAATCTGATCTAGGTTTTCTTGATTCTTTAATTAATTCTGATCCTTATCTTCCTCTACTTATTTATTTTGTCAACCCGGTCAATAATGACATGGTCTCGGGGTTAGGATCGGTCTGTATATATATATATCCAGCCTTCTTTTTTTTTCTTTTTTATTTTTCTTTTTATCTTTATTCTTTTATTTTGGTAAAAATAAGTGTTAATTATATAATATTAATAATTGTGATTAGAATGCTAATTAGATGGAATTAATGGATATTTACATGTATTTTACCAAGGATTTTAGCCAAAATGAAAGAATAAAGGCGATGAATCACGGATTCATCATTCCCCTATACTTTACCTTTGCTAGTCCCTTAGCAAACACTTATTCTACAAATAAGTGCAAGCAAAAAGAAAAAGAAAACGAAAATAAAAGAACTTAGAACATGATCATTTCTTTAAACTAGATTTCACTTTATCCAAAAGTTGGAGCCTGGATTCAGACCTTTAGATTAATAATGTGTCGGGACTCTATTAATATTAGGATTTAAGCCTCGACAACCCTCAAGTTCCACAAATCCTTATCCAGATCCACCTCAACAGCCAGCTCAGATCCACCCATCCATCACGTAAATTTTCATCTTTGAAAGCAATTTAACTGTGTGTGAAAGGTTTTAGCTCTTCTCGCTTAAAGAAGCAAAGGAACCGCCCATACAGCTACACACTCCCATTGGGCCCTTGTCCAGCAACTCAGTCCTCGAGGAGGGAGGTATTTCCTTCTGAGATCAGGTCGTGCTGTGTCCACAATCGAATATAGAAAGAAGATAGAAAGAATTGGAAGAGAACTGGAGTGTGATCGGTGTAATCACATCTCCTGTGAAGCCTGGCCAGTTTAGCCAAGTCTCCACGAAGACATGCTGGCTTTTCTGAAGCTCGGACCATTGTGGTCATTTTTGATGTTTGATGTATTGGCTTCTTTTTGGTAGAAATAATTGTTGCACTGCATAGGTCTTTTGTGCCCTGACGGATATAGCATCTTTTCATTCTGCCCATTTTTTGGGGTCTTAGAAAAATTATGCTAGTAGATCCTTCCCTCATCTGAAGCTTTATTTTAACCCCAATCTATCCCGTCTTTAGACATAATCACCGCCAGACAAGGATGGAAACGCATCACCGAAATGGATTGCCCTTCGCAGCCCCAGGCAGGTCGAGCTACGTGCAAAGTGCATGAGTTCAAAATTGGTTCAAATGGAGAAGAGTTCAACGGATGACACCAGGTGTCCTACTTAGGCACTTTTCAAGTTAAATTCCGAACATGGTCTCATGGAACCCAAAGAATTAAGTCTAGAAGAACTGAAGAGTCTCAATTCCTGTTCCTAATAGAGTCCCTTTAGAATTAAGTGGATTAAGGCCTAAACCAAGCTTCAAATCTCGGACTTAGATCCATTCAGTTCAAGAATCAAACTTGTTCTAAAAAATGCTAATGAATGCGGCATTTATTTTATGAGGTAAATTTTTCGGCTTAAATGATTTTAGTGGATTTCAAAGAATTTTACAATTTTTTATGGGATTTTAAAACTTTTCAATTTTTAGAGTTTTTTTGTACAAGTCAGTGGATTGATTCTATTTACACAAATTTTACACGGATTTTGTAAATTTTATAAAAAAAAATTTATACAAGTTTTATATACAAAATTATACGGATTTTATACAAGATTTTTAAAAGGATTTTATTTTTCAAATTTTTAAGGATTTTATCAAAGAATTTTAAGTATTTTTACGATTTTCTTGCGACTTTTAAAAATCCAAAATATACATCCATACTTTTAAAAAGTCTTATTATTAAAAATACAAAAAAATACGAGGTATGGCTTCTAAAGTATATATAATATGTATATACGACACCCCCTATACTTAGCATGAACTATGTCATCATAGTGACCAAAGAAGCAGCAAAGGAAGACATAACTTGGGCTAAGTATAGATCGCTGAAAAGAATCTATACTACAATGACTCAATGAATAACAAATGAATGAATAGAAGTTGATCATCTCCTCTATACTTAGGATCAAGAAATCCTAAGGATAGACACTCAAAATCGAAGATGATCGAGGTCAAGAGAATGTACATACTCAACGGCTCGGCTTGTCCCCCCTATACTTAGGGTAAAATATCCCTTAGTATAGAGACAAAAATCAAAAGGTAAGGGACAAACGAGGGAGCAGACGCTACAAAAACTGACGACAATCAAAAGGCCGTATGAGCGAGATTACCCCCCCCCCCCATACTTAGGGTAAAGCACACCCTAAGTATAGGCAACAACAGAGGTAATCGAACAGAACGATACAAACAACAACACAGTGTCTACACCCCCTATACTTAGGATAAAGCACATCCTAAGTATAACAAAGCTAGATAAACCTAAGGGTGTAAGACAATCGGAAGGCAAAGAGTAAAATCGAAAATATATACAAGATCTGGTAAATCAGGTATGAGATTCATAGTGTAAGAGTGAAAAGATCATCTCATACAAAATGGATTGGGGCAACCTCAACGGTCGACGGTTCATGATCGAGAAAGGGTTTTAACCGCTGACCATTGACTCGAAAGGTGGATTCAGATGACAACTCAGATATATCGATACTACCGTTGTCGTACACCTTTCTGACAATGTACGTGCCTTTCCATTTACTCTGAAGCTTCCCTGGAAATAATTTCAATCTTGCATCGAATAGCCAAACTTTCTGATCAAGCTCAAACTGCTTGTGGCCGATGTGAGAATCATGCCACTCTTTCATCCTCTCCTTGTAATGTAGGCTACTCGTGAAGGCTTGATCTCTCAGCTCTTCTAGGGCTGCCAGTTCTGTTTGCCTCTGATCTCCCGAATCATCTAAGCCAAAGATCACTTCTTTCACTACCCACAAGGATTTGTGCTTGATCTCCACAGGTAAGTGGCATGGCTTGCCATAAACGAGCCAAAAGGTAGACGTACCCAATGGAGTCTTGAAGGATGTTCTATAGGCCCAAAGAACCGAGTCCAAAAGCTGCGACCAATCCTTTCGGTCTGGGCGAACAACCTTCTGCAAAATCATCTTGATCTCCCTATTCGAAACTTCAGCTAGACCATTTGTTTGAGGATGATACGGAGTAGAAAGCCGATAATCTATACCAAACTCGTTAGCAAGTGCTCTTACCTTGTCGTTGATGAAGTGGCTACCCCCATCTGAGATCAGAACACGAGGGACCCCGAACCGCGTAATGATGTGCTTTCTCAGTTCCATACAAATCGTGTTCGCATCCGTGGCTCGGGCAGGAATAGCCTCTACCCAATGACTCACATAATCCACAGCTAAAAGAATATACTCGAACCCCTGACTTTTCAGAAATGGGCCCATAACGTCGATACCCCATGCATCAAACAATTCACAGAAGTGAATCGGCTGCATCGGCATCTTATCTCTATGTCCACAAGTACCCATCTTCTGGCAGTCAGTACATCTCTTTACGAATGCATGAGCATCTGCAACGAGCGTAAGCCACCAAAGGCCGGATTGGAGCACCTTTTGTGATGTCCTCTTCCCTGAATGGTGTCCTCCAGCTTCTAATCGATGACAATACATGAGGACACTTTGGTATTCCTCCTGAGGAATACACCGTCGCTAGACAGAATCCGCTCCTTCATGATAAAGGACCGGATCCTCCCAATGGTAAGACTTAGCTTTCGCGAGGAAAGTTTCAAGTCTCTATCTGTACCAACCTTGTAGAACTTTCTTAGCAACAAGAAAGTTCACAATGTCGGCATACCATGGCAGCGAGACGACAGCAAGAATCACCTCGTCGGGGAAGGTCTCGGTGATTGGTGCATCGAACTCAGCAGTCTTGGGTATTTATAACTGGAAGAGGTGATCCGCCACCACATTCTTGACTCCAAGCTTATCCTTGATTACGATATCGAACTCCTGGAGTAGAAGGATCCATCTAGTCAGACGCAGCTTCGAATCCTTCTTGTCCGTTAAGTATCGGATGGCGGTGTGATTAGTGAAGATTGTGACTTCTGAGCCTAAGATGTGGGACCTAAATTTGTCTAAAACAAATACTGCGGCTAGCATTTCTTTCTCTGTAACTGTGTAATTCCGCTACGCAGAATCCAAAGTCTTGCTAGCGTAGTGTATGGCGAATAGAAGGCCATCCCTCCTCTGTCCCAACACAGCCCCAACGGCAAAATCGGAGGCGTCCGTCATGATCTGGAATGGGAGAGACCAATCGTGTGGTTGAAGGACAGGAGCCTCTACAACCATGTTCTTGAGAGTGTCAAACGTCGAAAGACTCTTATCATCAACTATAAACTTGATGTCTTTCGCCAGAAGATCAAACAACAGTGGGAAATTTTGCTGAAGTCTCGTATGAAATGTCGGTAAAACCGACATGCCCGAGGAATGACCGTAGTTGTTTCAGATTGGACGATGGATTGAGTTTCTTTATGATATCCACCTTGGCCGGGTCCACCTCCATGCCCCGGTTGGAGATGATGTGACCAAGGATCGTCCCCTGAGTCATCATGAAATGACTCTTGTCCCAAGAAAGCACGAGGTTAACCTCCGTGCACCACTGAAGCAGCGATCTAGGCTAGAAAGGCAAGAATCGAAATCATCTCCATAGACCGAGAAATCATCCATGAAAACCTCCAAGATATCTCCCACCATGTCCGCGAATATCGAGAGCATGCACCTCTGGAATGTAGCCGGAGCATTACATAATCCAAAGGGCATCCATTTGAAAGCATACGTTCCTAACGGACAGGTGAATGTTGTCTTTTCTTAGTGTTCTGGAGCAATGGCCACTTGGTTATATCTCGAGTACCTGTCGAGAAAGCAATAATGGCTCTTCCCGGCTAACCATTCGATGATCTGATCGATGAACAGTAGCGGGAAGTGATCCTTCTTGGTCGCCTGATTCAAGCGTCTGTAGTCCACACAGACACACCAAGAAGTCGGTACTCGGGTAGCGATCTTCTCTCCATCCTCGTTGATCACTGTGGTGATACCCATCTTCTTGGGTACCACATGTAAAGGACTAACCCATTTCGAGTCGGAGATGGGATAGATAAGATTGACGCTCCACCACTTGGATATTTCCTTTAGAACCACCTCTCGAAGATTTGGGTTCAGCCTGCGCTGAAACTCACGAGATGGCTTGGTTTCATCCTCGAGAAAGATGTGATGGGAGCATAGAGCCGGACTAATCCCATGGAGATGGGCTACTGACCACCTGATCGCCTTGCGGTTCTTTTCAAGAATCGCCTTGTGGTTCTTTTCAAGAGTCACCATCAGACGGGATTCTTGATCTTCGATCAGATTGGAAGAGATGATGACCTGAAATATTTTAGATTCACCCGCAAGGAATCAGTATTTCATGTTCTGAGGTAAAGGTTTAAGCTCAGGGGGAGAAGGAGCAGGGAGGGTGGGTTTGATTAGAGCCTGAGTGTAGGCTGCTAGATCGAGATGTGTGAGCTCTGGCTGCTCTAACTCAGAAAGATCTGGAGATGGTTGGATATTCTGTTCTGATTCGGTATCCAGGCTGGTTGTAGGATCTGTAGATGGAGTCTGAAGTGATAAGAATTCATCGAAGCACTGCCAATCAGCATCGTCGGAATCAGAATGATCTACGGATGACTGACAGCTATGAGTGTTCACTTCTGACTCGGAGGGATAAAAATGTCTGAATGATCTGAAAATATCTCAGAATCGTCCCCATCAAGAATTTCGATGTTCAGTTCTAGGATTGTGCTCTCCAATCTCCCATCTTCGGATATCTAAATCTCGGCTTCAACTGAAGGTGGAATGAAAGCTTGGGTACTAGGTTCGGCCCAGACGGCCTCATCATCGATTTGTATGAAGTCACAATCCTGATGACTGTCAGGCTCATCATCAGATGCTCGCTCTGATCTAGCTGATCTGGAGTTCTGGTCTTGGATCGTCTATATATGTATACTTTTGCCCTGGACGTGAAAGTATACCTTCCCGATACCATAATCGAAAACGGCCTTTGTTGTAGCTAGAAAAGGTCGTCCGAATATGATCGGGGTATCAGTCACATACTCAGGGACCGCCATGTCCAACACGATGAAGTCCACGGGGAATTGCAAGCCCTGAATGGTGACGATAACGTCTTCGATTAAACCCTTAGGCCTCTGATTTAGCCAAAAATAGGAGGTCTTAAGTTCAACACAATGCGTGAACTCAGTCGGTGTGTTGACCACACTAAATCTGGACTAAAGTCAACAATTAACCCACACTAAAGATCAATAATTAGAAATAATGTGGAGTTAAAAATTATTTTTTACTCTGCACAAATGATGTAAAGGGCAAGTATGCAGAGAGTTCGAACACAGGGAGCAAGCAGGGTAATTCAAATACAAGTGTGTGTGTGAATGTGTGGTGTCTACACTAAGCAAGCAATCAAAGGAATTTTTGTGGGTTTTTAATTTTTAATATTTTTTTTAAAATTACTTTTTAATTTTATATTTTTGTTTTTAATTTTCTGATTTTTATAATTTTATATTTTATATATTTTTTAATTTCTTTTCAATATTGGAATATAAAGACAAAGTAATAAAAGACTAGATAAAATATTTATAAAAATGTGCAAAAATAACCAAAAATTCAGAAATAAAATGTTTTTGATATTTTAATGATTTTTACTGTTTTTATGATTTTTGGGGATTTTTCAAGGTGTTTTTGGTATTTTTAAATACTGAAATAAGGGCAAACAGTGAAATATGTGCTGACTGTGAGTAAAATGGAAATTAAAAATAGACAACAGCCACAAAATTTTTGCAAACTATTTTTCAAATAAAAATAATGAAATATACAACAAACAGGGACTGAGTTTGTGATTTTTGGAGTTTTCTAGGATTTTATATATTTTTTTGAAGTTTTTATGTATTTTTGAATTTTTAAGGTTTTTCTTTTGATATTTTTAGTGATTTTTGGACTGACACTAAAATATGGTAAAATAGACACTAGGGATTTTTTTTGGAATTTTTAGAGGTATTTTACTATTTTTTGGTATTTTCTATACTAGACAGTAGGCAAAAAGCATGTTTTTGATTTTTAATAAATATAAAAATAAAATAAAATCAAAAACTAAAAATAGGGCGTTAAAGTACACACATCCAAAAGCTTAAGCCTATTTTTATGGAATTTTTGGACTTAAAATGATAATTTAAATAATTAGAACAAGCATCCAAATATTAAACAGGCCTAGCAGGGGTATATTTGCAATTTCTCAAACATCCAGGGGCTCACATGCAAAATTTCCACAACTTTTTAAACTGAAACTTGCATTTAATGGACTAAAAACAAATGACAGAAACCGGAGGGGCCTTAGTACAAAATTCCCAAGCCAAACACATGCGAAACATGCGCCTGGTAGGGACCTAAGTGCAATATTCAAAACTATCAGAGGGTTCAATGCAAAATATCCCAAAGTTTTACACTGCATTACAAAATCTTGGGACTAAACTGAAATAAATAAAACCCAGGGGGGTCCTTGCAAAAAGCCCACCCCCTCACGCGCACATGCACGTAAGGTGACGTGGCACATGACCTGAATGTAAGTAAACTAAACGCTAGGGGTTTACTTGCAAATAACCCAAAGTTTTTATACTACAGACGAAAGTTTAAATGCTAAAAAGTAAATACAAAATGCACGAGGGTTAAGGTGCAAAATACCCTCGGCGCGCGGATCCAACGGCTGCGAGTCTTCACTTATACACGTGGCGAGAATCCATCGAACGATGGCGCTTCGTATGGACGGCTGAGATCAGATCGTCGGGCGACGATCGAACGGTGGAGGCGTGCTTCGATCCAACGGGCACTGCTTGATCTGTAGGGGGCTCCCTGATCCAACGGTGCAGAGGTGACGACGAAGAACAACCAAGTACGCCGGCGAGGCGAACTTCGTCGTCTCCGATCTCCGTCCTCCGGCGATGTCGAAGCTCCAAAATGGACGAGGAGCGTCCTCCGGTCTTCCTCTAGATGCTGGCGGCGGCAAAAAGCCTCGGCGATGGCCGAGGGGCTTGCTGAAGGGCGGCGGAGCTATAGGGCTTCGTTAGCTCCGGCGAAGCTCCAGATTCACCTCCAGGCTCTAATAGATGCGCGTTGACATGCAAAAAGACTAAGGAGGTCCAGGGCAAATTGCCTGGACCTCTAGATGGGTGTAAAGCGGAGTGAAGCGGCGGGGCGATGAGTGGCCGGAGTTGCGCTCCGGCCAAATGGATCGATTGGGCAAAATAGGTGAAGGAACTTGGATTTTTTTGGGGGTTTTTGGTCCTAACACTAATAGGAATTAAATGCAAGAGAAAAAGAAACGGGGGAAGGCCCTCAATGGCCGGAGCCAGAGGGAAGAAGATACCTCGACCGCCGGTCTTGCAGGAGGTGCTGGAGTCGTCCTCGACCTCGTTCGCCCTGGCTGAGAAGCTCACGGTGGAGCTGTCACCTCCAGCAAGGCTCAGAGCACCGGGGAGGCGGAGAGGGGTGGACCAAGGGGACTCAATTTGAATTCAAAGATGGGGGGTCGCTTATATTGGGTTTGACCCGAGGTGACAGGGGTCCAAAGATCGACGAGCATCTAGCAAATCTTGGGTCCAAAGACCAAGATTAAGCGCGGGCGAGCTAGATAGATGGTTGGTGAATAATGTTGCAGAAGGATGCAACACGAAAACGTGAAAGAATCGGCTGGGAAAAAGCCAAGAAAATGGCTCAAAAACCGAGCCTGACACGGGCTACAAGGGGTAGGGCGACCAGTTGACCGAAGTCAACTGTTGACGCCTCCTGGTTGGTCCACGTGGACCAACCAGGAAAAACCCTGATTTATTATTTTGTTAATTCATTTAAAAATAGAAATAGGCTGAATTAAATAATGATTATAAAATAAAAAATATTCGTTATTTTATGTAGTATTTTATTATGGTTTTTAATTATTTTTATGAAGTATATTTTTATAAGTTTGCTTTTTAACCCTATATAGGTATAATACATATGTATTTAAGTATTTAATTTTTATTTTGTGTATTTTAATTTTATTATTTTTATTTATTAAAATTATAATATACTTTTATCTACACAAATATATTTTTATTTTATTTTTCTGATATGTTTTATATAATTAATAAAATAGAAGTCTATTTTATATAGGTATGAGTATAGGTCTAATACCTATGTATATGATATATACAAGTATTTTATTTTGAGTTTTATTTACATTTTTATTCTAATTTTAATGTTCATAATTATTATAAGTAATATTTACAACATTATAAAAATATAAAAATACAATAATAATAAATAAATAATAAATTGAATATTTTAATCAGTACAGCTATACAAGGTGGGTCCAAAACTCAACTTTCAAACCGTAGCTCCACCAAATGCGAAACCACCACCATTGGATAGATTATTTTATTCTATATACAATTAAAGGTGAGTATACTGCATTTGGAGTTGTCAGTTGTGAGATACGGGTCTGGGAAGTTGGGATTCTGGATTCTTATTCAGACCATAACTTTTTATCTGTATATTATTTTTCTGTGAAATCAATTTTGTATTTTTCTTTATTTTATTATCTACAACTTTTATGTACAAAGTTTCTTTATTTGATGTATAAAAAGTGGAACCAAAAATAGGTCCCAAAATGAATAAAGAATGAATAGAATAATATAGGTATTTGACCCTTATCTCCCCCTACTTTAATCCTGGTGGACCTATTCATCAAGATGCCTAGGTCTCGAGGTTTTGGGTCACAAAATATTTACAATATTTTATTCTTTTTCTTTTCTTTATTTATTCTATAATTTTGGCCTTAATTACAGTATTTTTTACACTAATAGGATGCACATGCATGAATGCTAAGATGATGATTTTAATGCTATTTACAGGTATTTGCTAGGGTTTTTGGTGCCAAAATGATAGAATAAAGATGATGAAATGTGGATTCATCATCCCCCTATACTTTACCTTTGCTAGTCCCCAGCAACCACTTATGCAATAAGTGCAAAAAGAAAAGAAAGAGAAGAACTTGGATTTAGTTTAATTATCAAACTTGTCTTTGCAAAATAAAAGTTTGGAGCTTAAGTAGGACCTTTGGAATTTTAGTGCGAGTGGAACCTTAATGAGAACCAAATTTGAAATACAATAGTCCTCGAGAATCCCAAAACTTTGTCCAAGTCTCCTCAATAGCCAGGTCAGAAATACTTCAACTCATACGCAAACTCTTACGACTATGAATCTGACTCGTACAGTGTAAGTGATGGTGGCTCTCCCCAACTAGAATGGAAAAGAAACTGACTTCTCCAGTACGACAACCCAATGATTCCCCAATCCAATAACTCCATCCTCGAGGAGCGGGGTATTCCCTTCTAAGTTCAAGTGGCAACCAGCTCAAGAGGAGGGGGTGAAGAGAAGAATGGACGGTGGCCAGTGTAGCTACCTATCCTGGGATGCAAGACCAGTGTAGTCAAGTCATCCTGCTACAGGCTCACATATTTGACTTTGGAACTCAAGCTTGCTTATTGACTTTACAACATTTGTACATACTTGCAGGCTTTTTATTTTTGTACATGCCTGAACACTTTTTTTAATACTATATACAACAGCATTTACATAAGGAGTTTTTCCTCTTGAGCCAGTAGACTATCCCTCTTTTGAAGCTTTATCGCAACCCACAGCCTCCTGTCTTTAGACCTCCTAATCACTGGATGGGTTGGGGTGCACTTCCCTCCCTAGAGGAGGACAAATGTTTCCACTTGTGCGCGTCTCATACCGGCAAATCCAATCCCCTCATCACTCCAACTGAGTTGAGCCATGTGAAAGGTGCAGGTGTCCAAGTTAGGTCATTATCAACAAGAGTCGTGCGTGTGCTCCTAAATACTCTACTTAGACAGTCAAGAATCCATTGAACCAAGTCCCGTGGTCCTCAAAGAATTAAGTCAACTAGACCTGAAGTACCTCAAACCCAATTCCTATAAGGTTCCTGTTATTAGGTAGATTTTAAAGTCCAATCAAGCTCCAATCTTCGGATTTTACTTAGACTCGTTCAACTATCAAACTCAATCCGAAAAATGCTCATGCTATGCAATGCTATGCAGAAAATATTTTTGTGATGCAATTTTCAAAGATTTTGAACTTTTTATGGATTTTTGAAAATATGGTGATGATGCATATGCAGATGCATTTTTTTTGTATTTTTCAAAGGAATTTTTCAAATGTTTTTGGATTTTAATTTTGCAAATGTTTTTGGGATTTTTGAAAACAAAAAGGTTTTGGCTGAAAACTAGGTTAAAATATGTACACGGGATTGCTTCTTATATTTACAAGAAGTGGATTTTAAGAATTTACAAGGGTAAGTGGTCAGTTTTATACATATATATATAGTGGATTTTGGTGTGATGTATGTATTCCTCAAACATATTTGACACAAGCTTTTTCACACAATTTTTGAAAACTATAGTCCAAAATAGTTTTTACAAACATTTTACAAACATGTACATATATTTGAAAATCATTTTGCGAAGGCTTTCAAAACAGTATATATAGATTTTTCAAATATTTTTGCAACCATTTTTCAAACCATTTGCAAATCATTTTTCAAACATTTTTATTTCACACAAAGAAAAGAAATTTTACAAACCACACATTTTCACACAGGTTGAAAACATGTAACAAAATATTTTCAAAATAGTTTTCAATAGATGTTCACAAAGATTTTCAAACTATTTTTCAAACATTTTGCAAAAAACATTTTCACCTGATTTATTAATCAGTAATTACGAAAAGAATTTGAGGAACAAGCCATCTTTTTATTACGTATTTTAACGAATTTTAATGAATGATTAGCCATATTTATTAAGAGAATACGAAAGTACGAGTTATGGCTAAAGTATATACGTAGTTTATACGACCCCCCTATACTTAGCTTGAGCTATGTCCTCATAGATCGGAGAGAAAAGAGAAGACATAACTCGTACTAAGTATAGACATGTCTAAAGAATAAAGAAAGAAATGAATGAATGAGCCAATGAGAAGTTGACCGTCCCCCCCATACTTAGGATCAAATAATCCTAAGTATAGCAGACTGTACACAACGCAGGGAGGGTCAAGGGTGGGAATGAACAGATCGTACTCAGATTATCTCCCCCTATACTTAGGGTAAGATATCCCTAAATATAGAAAAGAAGAGGAGACAATGGAGAGGATCGAAACGAATGAAAGAACTCGGGTGCACACCCCCTATACTTAGGACAAAGTACGTCCTAAGTATGGATAACTGTCTACAAGGGTGCACCTTTTTGATAGATAAAGAAGATAGAAGAGGAAAAGAAGAAAAGAAGAAAAGAAAGTAAATTAACAGATGAAAGAGTGATATGGACAGATGATCTGTACAGCGGAAGATGGACTTGATCACCATGTATGAGATGCAGATGATGTGAGTCAAAGAGTACATCTCATACCAGAAGAATGGGGGCAATGTCAATGGTCGGCGGATCATGATCAAGATATAGTTTCAGGCGTTGACCATTGACGCGGAAGGTAGAGGAAGATGACGGTTCGGATATGTCGATGCTGCCATTGTCATGTACCTTCCTAACCACATAGGGACCTTTCCACTTGCTCTGCAACTTCCCTGGGAATAATTTCAGCCTCGAATCAAACAACCATACTCTCTGATCTGGCTCAAACTGTTTATGGCTGATATGCGAATCGTGCCATGTCTTCACTTTCTCCTTGAACTGTAGGCTGTTGGAAAAGGCTGTGTCTCTCAGTTCTTCCAGGGCTGCCAATTCTGCTCTTCTCTGGTCTCCTATACTCTTGGGATCTAACGGCAACTCTGTGACTGCCCAAAAAGATTTTTGCTTGATCTCCACTGGCAAATGGCACGGCTTGCCATAGACGAGACGAAAGGGAGATATCCCCAATGGATTCTTGAAAGAAGTCCGATAAGCCCACAAGACCGAGTCCAGAAGCTGTGACCAATCCTTTCGGTCTGGGCGGACCACTTTCTACAAGATTGTTTTTATCTCCCGGTTCGATACTTCGGCAAGACCATTAGTCTGAGGGTGATACGGTGTGGCAACCCGATGGTCAATGCCGAACTCGTCTGCAAGGGCCCTAACCTTGTCATTGATGAAGTGATACCCCCGTCTGAAATCAAGACTCTAGGTACCCCGAACCGTGAAATGATATTTTTCCTCAAGAATTTGCAAACGGTTTTAGCATCTGCGGCTCGGGCGGGGATGGCCTCAACCCATCGGCTGACATGATCCACAACTAGCAAAATATGCTCGAATCCCTGACACTTAGGGAATGGGCCCATGAAATCAATCCCCCATGCATCAAAAACCTCACAGAAGTGAATGGGTTGCATGGGCATCATGTCTCTCTGTCCGCAGGTTCCCATTTTCTGACAGTCAGTACATCTCTTCACGAACTCATCAGAATCCTTGAAGAGAGTAGGCCACCATAGGCCGGATTGAAGCACCTTCTATGCTGTTCTTTTTCCAGAATGATGTCCTCCTGCCTCAAGCTTGTGGCAGTATGTGAGGACGCTATGATACTCTTCTTGAGGAATGCACTTCCTCCAGATACTATCCCCTCCTTTATGATAAAGGATGGGATCCTCCCAATGATAAAACTTGGCCTTCGCCAGGAAGGTCTCGAGTTTCTGCCTAGGCCAACCTTGTGGGACCATCTTGGCAACAAGATAGTTCACAATGTCAGCGTACCACGGGAGCGAGGTGATAGCCAAGATCGCCTCATCTGGAAACGTCTCAGTGATAGGTGCGCTGGGCTCAGATTCCTCAAGATTCTCCAATCTGGAGAGATGATCCGCCACCACATTCTTGACTCCAGGCTTATCCTTAATCTCAATATCAAATTCCCGGAGTAGAAGGATCCATCTGGTCAGACGTGCTTTGGCATCCTTCTTAGCCATTAAGTACCTGATGGCGGTATCATCAGTGTAGATTGTTACTCTAGATCCGAGAATATACGATCGATACTTATCAAGAGCAAAGACTACGGCCAGCATCTCTTTCTCAGTCACAGTGTAATTCTGCTGGGCGGCATCCAAAGTACGGCTGGCGTAGTGAATGGCAAACGGTGATCCATCCCTCCTCTGTCCAAGCACAACCCCAACGGCAAAATCTGAAGCATCCGTCATGATCTCGAATGGGAGAGACCAATCGGGTGGCTGAAGGACAGGAGCTGAAACAACCATATTTTTTAGAGTCTCGAACGACGCAAGACACTTATCATTGACAATAAACTCGGTGTCTTTTATCAGCAAGTCAGTAAGCGGTCGGGCAATACGACTGAAGTCTTGAATGAACCGTCGGTAGAAACCGACATGCCCCAGAAAAGACCGCAACTGACGCAAGTTGGACGGTGGATTGAGTTTTCTGATGATATTCACCTTGGCTGGATCGACCTCCATGCCCCTGTTGGAGACGATATGACCAAGGACCGTCCCCTGAGTCACCATGAAGTGACTCTTCTCCCAAGATAAAACAAGATTAACCTCAATGCAGCGCTGAAGCACATGGTCTAGGCAGTCAAGACAAGCATCGAACCCGTCGCCATAGACCGAGAAGTCATCCATGAAGACCTCTAAACAGTCACCCACCATGTCCGAAAAGATGAACAACATGCACCTTTGGAATGTCGCCGGAGCGTTACATAGACCAAAGGGCATCCGTCTGAAATTATAGGTCCCAAACGGACAGGTGAATGTCGTTTTCTCCTGGTCTTCGGGCGCAATAGCTACCTGATTGTATCCAGAGTACCCATCAAGAAAACAATAATGACTCTTCCCGGCTAGCCGCTCGATAATCTTATCAATGAAGGATAGCGGGAAGTGATCCTTCTTGGTGGCCTCATTCAATCGTCTGTAGTCCACACAAACCCTCCAAGAAGTGGGCACTCTGGTAGCGATCTCCTCTCCAGACTCGTTGACAACTGTAGTGATACCCGTCTTCTTGGGTACCACATGTAGCGGACTGATCCATTTGGAGTCGGAGATGGGGTAGATAAAGTCGGCGCTCCACCACTTTGAAATTTCTTTCATGACTACGTCTCGAAGATTCGGGTTCAGCCGTCGTTGGAACTCACGCGACGGCCTAGCGTCATCCTCAAGATAGATGTCGTGAGAGCACAGAGCCGGACTAATCCCTGGAGATCAGCTATACTCCAACCTATTGGCTTGCGGTTTCTTTCAAGAACCTCCATCAGACGAGATTCTTGCTCTCCAGTAAAACCCGCTGAGATAATGACTGGGTGCATATCTGGCTCACCCGCAAGGAATCTGTACTTCAACGACTGCGGCAGAGGCTTCAGTTCTGGACAACTGGGAGGCAGCAGATCTGGCTTCTGATATGTCTGTGTGAAGGCGACCAGGTCTGCATGAGAGAACTCTCGCTCTGCATGAATCTCTGACAAAGGGCAGCTTGCTGAATCATCAATGAACTGCACTGGCTCGCACTCTGTCATGGTTGTCGGCTCAGAAGGAATCAGACAAGGTAAGTAATCATCAAAATCGTCCCAGTCAATGTCTGAATCCGAGGGATCAGAAGAAGATGAACAAGAATGAAAATCATCTGCACCACTCATCACAGCACTGTCAGCCTCAGATATATCCTCATCCAGGGATGTGCTCTCCCAGCTCTCGACTGCCATGCGCTTGAGATAAAGTGAATCTGTAGGCAAGGCGAGAGTCGGTGCGACAGGATCTATCCAGTTAGATTCATCATCAGTCATCTCAAAATCACAAACCTGGTGGATGTCTAGCTCTTCCTCTGTCATCTGCGTTGCTTCACTAGACTGCTCCGAGCATTCTAACTCTCTAGCTCTGGTTTCCTCGATCGTCTCTATTTGTATGGTTTCGCCCTCGACGTGAAAACATACCTTCCCGCTATCATGGTCGGTCACCGCCTTGGCTGTGGCCAAGAATGGACGTCCGAGTATGATGGGGGCATCAGTTACCGATTCAGGGATCTCCATGTCCAACACAACAAAGTCCACGGGGAATTTCAGGCCCTGAATGGTAACAACCACGTATTTCAATAACCCCTTCGGCCTCTTAGTCGACCTATCAGCAAACTGAAGGACTGTCCTGCTCCTAAGAAGAGGACCAAACTCGAATCGGTCGAGTAAGGCTGCCGGAAGAAGGTTAATTAAAGAGCCGCCGTCTAATAGAGTACGATCAAAATGCTGCTCCTGAATCTCGCATCTAACATAGGGAGCTCATGCGTGTGGTCGCTTGGCTGGCAGCTTGTTCTGGATGGTGCAGTAAGTGGAATGAGTGAGCACATGGATCTGATCTCTGTGGTTCCTCCTCTTCCTGCGGACGGTAGTCTTCTCTTTCAGGTTCTTCTTGAAGAGGGGGATGTGCTCAAGTGCTTCTTGTAGAGTCAGTTGAATATGGAATCTGTCTATCATCTGATTGCCGAACTCTACCTGTTGCTCTTTTTTGGGATTTTCTCGTTTATTCCCCTTCGCACGGCGGAGTGCCTCAGGGAAGGGGATGGTAGGGGTCTCCATAGATGGGGGGCTAGGAATAGGTCCCTGTGCATGGGAAGGAGGAGAATCCATACAATAATCATCATTCACCACATATGGATCCGCAAAATGAACAGAAACCTTTCCTTTATTCATATTTTTATTTTTCTTTTTGTTTCCACAGTCCATAGGTACAAAATGTGGGAACATCACAGAGGGTGGCTCAACAAAAGTAGATGTGGTGGCCTCAGCACCACCACTAGCACCTGTGTCTGCGGCATCAGCACCGCACTCTGGTTCATCATCCAAAATGGTGGCATCAGCACCACCGTCTGCATCTGGTCTCACGACGGCATCAGCACCGTCGTCCGAATCTCCATCATTAGTGTCATCAGCACCACCATCTTCAACATCATTATTAGCGGCATCAGCACCGCTACTCTGCTCCTCTGGCGCTCCTAGTTCAGCTGGTGGTTGTCGCTCAGAAGAGGCGGCGTCGGCTGGCATCCTACCGCTCCTAGTAGTCACAAAATCAGCATCATTCAAAGAATAAGACATATCAATTCAAATCGTCACTAGGAGAAGTATCCTCTGTAAACTCTACCTGCTCAGACTTCCTTTTCAGATTGTTTGGGTTAGGTTCAATCTGAGCGGGTATGGCGGCCTTGCCTTTTATTATGTCCCTCATCTCCTGCCGGAATTCATCCATTTCTTGCCTGAAAGATGCTCGCTGTTCGGAGAGCAAGCGGGCAAGATCATCTAATGATGGGTTCTCAAAGGTGGGACCCTGAGAACCGGATGGTTGTCTCTGCGGGAAATGGGGTTGTTGCTGCTGCTGCGGTTGATACTGGGGGTGATGGGGATAAGATTGCTGAGGCTGCCGTCGCTGCCTCCACTGCTGTCCCTGATAGGCGGGACGAGGACCATTCTGATACTGCTGTTGATGGGCATACTGGGGCTGCTGGTGTTGCTGTTGTGGCTGGCTGTTCTGATGTCCGTGGGCAGGATTTTGTTGTTGGGAGGAGGAGCCATCGTTGCCCCAACGGAATTTTGGATGATCACGACGGATCCCAGGCTGAGGGTACCGGTCGTACCAAATCCCATTGACTTCCATCAATGGTTCTTGCTCAAAGGAGGGTGGAGGAAGAACTGCCAGTGGCTGCTCCGGCTGATACACCACCATCTGCGTGTCGAAGATGGCGGCTGCGTTGGGTAGTACTGCAGCAAGGGAACCGGCTCTGCCTGGATATGATTGACTTGACGATACGAGGTAGAGGTCTGGTTGGCGTTGCTATTGCTCGGATCAGCACTTGATCTGGGAGGCTGTTGAGAATGAGCTTGTGCCTCCTGGACGCACAAGATCTGCGTATTCAGATCACTCATGGTCTTGGCAATTTGGTCCATCTGGGCCATGCCTTGCATATGCTTCTTCTCGAGAATCTCGAGGTGGTCCAACTTCTCACTGATTATTCCCATATCGGCTGCGGCTGATTCAGCTTGGGCTGCGGCAGCTGACACTGTATTGGGACCGGCATCGATGCGGGCGATCCTCTGGAATGATCCTGCTCCTTGCGGGGGCTTCTGATGTGTGTAGACTCGGGCTTGGGCCATCACGGTTGAATTCTCTGCCATGCCCTCATAGATGGCCCAGACGTCATCTACACCCTTGGAGAAATAGGACCCACTGCAAGAGGCGTTCACTAGCCCCTGCAGCTCCGGTGTCAGCCCACAGAAGAAACTCTGAACTAAGTTGGGCTTGGAGATGTCATGATGAGGACACCGGTCGATGAGCTCTCGAAAGCGATCCCAAGCTTCATAGAATTGTTCATTCGGGATCATGACAAAATTGCTAATCATGGCTCTAGCTGCATTGGTCCGGCCAAGAGGATAGTACTTCTTCAGATATGCGGTCCGGAGATCTGCCCATGTGTCGATGAATCGCCCAGGTGTTTGAGCCAATATGCGGCTCTATCAACCAAAGAGAATGGAAAGGCGATCATCTTTATTGTGTCCTCGGTCATCAACCGATCATGGATGGTGCTGCATATCATCTCGAATTCCTGGAGGTGGAGGTGCGGCTCTTCGGACGGAAACCCATGGAACTTGGGTAAAAGCTGAATAGTGTGGGGTCGAAGCTCGAAATCTCCGTGTATGGGCGGGAGTCAGATCCAACGATGAGTGAGGGATGCAGTTGGGTTGTGCAATTCCCTCATGATGGTCTGTGGTGGTCTCTCAGCGTCTGGATCGCCTCCTCCTGCATCAGGTCCTCCTCCTCCTCCACCGCCACCGCCCCCAGGTCGGTTCTCTCTCATCTGTGCTATCTCTCTCATCAGATCACCCATGAAGGTACCCTGGTCATGGATCTGTCTCTGCATAGTCTCCAGGGACGCTAACAAGGAGTTGTTGATAGCCACCTGATCAATTATGAACGGAGGGTGATCATGGTCATCTGGGTGCTCGCCTCTGTCCGCCATCACTGGATTTTCTGAAAAAAGCAAAAGAGGCCACCTCAAGTGCTGTTGAATGAACTGAACTCTGTGATGCACTGAATTCTGAAACTATTGGACTGAGAGAAGGAGAATGGGAAGGGTGGTCGAGGTGTTCAGGGTGGATGTAAACTCAGGCTCGGAGAGCGGACTCTCCGAGGTATTCCTAGATGAATAAGGAGGAGTGCTGGATAGCGGTGCCGACAAGGTCGGCCTAAGAGATCTCCGTCCCATCATCTTGATTATTAGGAAGATCAGAGGGGATGCAGAAGAAGAAGAAGAGTGAAATGAGATGCAACAAAATTGTGCACGATTGTGCGGTGTTTTTGATCTTGACCTAAATAAATCTAGCAACCAAACACAAAGCAGGGTGAGTTCACCAACTCAACACATGAAGCCGTGAAGGTTCGGCTTTTATCTTGTCAATTTTAGCTTGATTCAGGAATTTATCTTTTCACGAGTCCTTAGAACACTACGCCTAAGGAGAGAGAGTACTGCCGGGAAAGTGTCCCCGTACTTGTCCTCCTCCTGTGTAACCTGTAACTTGCGCTTTTTAAGGTCCTTGTAACCCTTCCTGGATCCCTACTCAGCCAAAGAAATAGAGGGAGGAAGCCGATAGGTGAAACCGATACTTTGGACCTCGCTCGCAACGGAATCACCCGTGAGCGTGCAAAATCCTACTCAGACGCAACCGGTGAGACAGACACACCCGTGAAGGCGTGGCCTAAGCTCGGTACTTCGGACAAGGTCGGCGCTCACACAATAGTGAGTCACCAATGGCGACCAAGCCCTACTCGACTACGTACGATAGTAGCGCCAATACTTCGGAAATCCATGCGATATACAAGGCAGCCACAAGTTGGGTTTTTGGCTCTAATCCTTACAAAGCGCTCACCTCACTTGGAAGGAGATCTTCCCATGCAACCTGAATACAAGTGAGGGTGTTACTCTCCCCAAGCAATGAATCCATCCAATTACCAATTTTATTTTTGGTCAAGTTTTCTTAGCAGTCCCTTTTTTAATTTTTTTGGTGTTATCGCTTCTTTTGAGTAAATTCAAACAAGCACCTAACGATTTTTGTTTTTTCTTTGTCCTACTTTGTTCCAAAAACAGAGGGAGAATAGAGTCGGAAAAGCCGTGCAAGTCGACACCAAGGTGGAAATCTCACCTTTGTGCCTAAATGATGCATGCAAAGTGAGAAGACTTACAGCGAATCCCAACTCTCTCCATGCGGGATGCAAAGCAGAATTTATAAACCTATACTACATGGCGATATGCAAAACGGAAATCGTCCTAGAGTAGGCAACTGCTAGCGTGAAGAAGCACAAGCTAGCCACTAACTCCCAATCCTAATGTCCGGTCTAGGCTCACCCCTCCTCTGCTCAACACATTTGAGTTAGGAGAAAGCGCTTGTGTGGGGAGAGCTCGCGGCGCGTGGATCGAAAGCTAATAGCTAACTATTTAATTAGTCTAAGTCCAACAACGATCTATAGGAACATGCAAAGGTAATTAGTGTGTTTGGACCTATTCTAATCGAATCAAGCAAGACCTACAATCTAAGGGCTCAATCCACAAAAGAAATGAAAAGGAAAACAAATCTGGAAAATGACAAGCGGGAAAACACGATAAAACCGCGGTGAGCCCCCGGGTGAACAAACACCCAGAAATTAGGCCCGGTAGTGTCTCAAGAGTCCAAGTGTCCGAGTACCTATATTATTACAAATTAATAAGGTCACTCTCTCACAAAAATAAAATGCAAGCTAAACTAATCACTCTCTCACTCCTCCTGCTCTCTCCTGCCGGCTCGACCTAAGAAGGCCGGCTCCGCTTCCCAAGGTTGCTTCGGGTCACCTAGGCGATCCGCCTTGCTCCGCGGTCCCTCGTAAGAAGACAAGAAAGGATGGTCAGAATAGCTCAAGCAATATATGTATCAAAAGTGCAAGAGAGATAAACTGAAGCTATGGTAGACAACAATCACAAGCAAACAAAAATGTAAACTACTCGCTGTTGCTCCCCGACAACGGCGCCATTTGATTTAGCCAAAAATAGGAGGCCTTAAGTTCAACACAAAGCGTGAACTCAGTCGGTGTGTTGACCACACTAAATCTGGACTAAAGTCAACAATTAACCCACACTAAAGATCAATAATTAGAAATAATGTGGAGATAAAATTTATTTTTAACTCTGCACAAATGATGTAAAGGTCAAGTATGCAGAGAGTTCGAACACAGGGAGCAAGCAGGGTAATTCAAATACAAGTGTGTGTGTGTGTGTGTGAATGTGTGGTGTCTACACTAAGCAAGCAATCAAAGGAATTTTTGTGGGTTATTAATTTTTAATATTTTTTTTAAATTTACTTTTTAATTTTATATTTTGGTTTTTAATTTTCTGATTTTTATGATTTTATATTTTATATATTTTTTAATTCCTTTTTCAATATTGGAATATAAAGACAAAGTAATAAAAGACTAAATAAAATATTTATAAAAATGTGCAAAAATAACCAAAAATTCAGAAATAAAATGTTTTTGATATTTTTAGGATTTTTTACTGTTTTTGTGATTTTTGGGGATTTTTCAAGGTGTTTTTGGTATTTTTAAATACTGAAATAAGGGCAAACAATGAAATATGTGCTGGCTGTGAGTAAAATGGAAATTAAAAATAGACAACAGCCACAAAATTTTTGCAAACTATTTTTCAAATAAAAATAATGAAATATAAAACAAACAGGGACTGAGTTTGTGATTTTTGGAGTTTTCTAGGATTTTATATTTTTTGAATTTTTTTTATGTATTTTTGAATTTTTAAGGTTTTTCTTTTGAGATTTTTAGTGATTTTTGGACTGACACTAAAATATGGTAAAATAGACACAAGGGATTTTTTTTGGAATTTTTAGAGGTATTTTACTATTTTTTTTGGTATTTTCTAAACTAGATAGTAGGCAAAAAGCATGTTTTTGATTTTTAATAAATATAAAAATAAAATAAAATCAAAAACTAAAAATAGGGTGTTAGAGTACACGCATCCAGAAGCTTAAGCCTATTTTTGTGGAATTTTTGGACTTAAAATGATAATTTAAATAATTTAAACAATCATCCAAATATTAAACAGGCCTGGCAGGGGTATATTTGCAATTTCTCAAACATCCAGGGGCTCACATGCAAAATTTCCACAACTTTTTAAATTGAAACTTGCATTTAATGGACTAAAAACAAATGACAGAAACTGGAGGGGCCTTAGTACAAAATTCCCAAGCCAAACACATACGAAACACGCGCCTGGCAGGGACCTAAGTGCAATATTCAAAACTATCAGGGGGTTCAATGCAAAATATCCCAAAGTTTTACACTGCGTTACAAAATCTTGGGACTAAACTGAAATAAATAAAACCCAGGGGGGTCCTTGCAAAAAGCCCACCCCCTCATGCGCACAGGCACGTGAGGTGACGTGGCACAGGACCTGAATGTAAATAAACTAAATACTAGGGGTTTACATGCAAATAACCCAAAGTTTTTATACTACAGACGAAAGTTTAAATGCTAAAAAGTAAATACAAAATGCGCGAGGGTTAAGGTGCAAAATACCCTCGGCACGCGGATCCAACGGCTGCGAGTCTTCACTTATACACGTGGCGAGAATCCAGCGGACGATGGCGCTTCGTATGGACGGCTGAGATCAGATCGTCGGGCGACGATCGAACGGTGGAGGCGTGCTTTGATCCAACGGGCGCTGCTTGATCTGGAGGGGGCTCCCTGATCCAACGGTGCAGAGGTGATGACGAAGAACAACCAAGTACGCCGGCGAGGCGAACTTCGTCGTCTCCGATCTCCGTCCTCCGGCGATGTCGAAGCTCCAAAATGGACGAGGAGCGTCCTCCGGTCTTCCTCTAGTTGCTGGCGGCGGCAAAAAGCCTCGGCGATGGCCGAGGGGCTTGCTGAAGGGCGGCAGAGCTATAGGGCTCCGTTAGCTCTGGCGAGGCTCCAGATTCACCTCCAGGCTCCAATAGATGCGCGTTGACCTGCAAAAAGACTAAGGAGGTCCAGGGCAAATTGCCTAGACCTCTAGATGGGCGTAAAGCGGAGTGAAGCGGCGGGGTGATGAGTGGCCGGAGTTGCGCTCCGGCCAAATGGATCGATTGGGCGAAATAGGTGAAGGAACTTGGATTTTTTTGGGGGTTTTTGGTCCTAAAACTAACAGGAATTAAATGCAAGAGAAAAAGAAACGGGGGAAGGCCCTCAATGGCCGAAGCAAGAGGGAAGAAGATACCTCGACCGTCGGTCTTGCGGGAGGTGCTGGAGTCGTCCTCGACCTCATTCGCCCTGGCTGAGAAGCTCGCTGTGGAGCTGTCACCTCCCGCAAGGCTCAGAGCACCGGGGAGGCGGAGAGGGGTGGACCAAGGGGACTCAATTTGAATTCAAAGATGGGGGGTCGCTTATATTGGGTTTGACCTGAGGTGACAGGGGTCCAAAGATCGATGAGCATCTAGCAAATCTTGGGTCCGAAGACCAAGATTAAGCTCGGGCGAGCTAGATAGGTGGTTGGTGAATAATGTTGCAGAAGGATGTAACACAAAAACGTGAAAGAATCGGCTGGGAAAAAGCCAAGAAAATAGCTCAAAAACCGAGCCTGACACGGGCTACAGGGGGTAGGGCGACCAGTTGACCGAAGTCAACTGTTGACGCCTCCTGGTTGGTCCACATGGACCAACCAGGAAAAACCCTGATTTATTATTTTGTTAATTCATTTAAAAATAGAAATAGGCTGAATTAAATAATGATTATAAAATAAAAAATATTCATTATTTTATGTAGTATTTTATTATGGTTTTTATTTATTTTTATGAAGTATATTTTTATAAGTTTGCTTTTTAACCCTATATAGGCATAATACCCATGTATTTATGTATTTAATTTTTATTTTGCGTATTTTAATTTTATTATTTTTATTTATTAAAATTATAAAATACTTTTATCTACATAAATATATTTTTATTTTATTTTTCTGATATGTTTTATATAATAATAAAATAGAAGTGTATTTTATATAGGTATGAGTATAAGTCTAGTACCTATGTATATGATATATACACGTATTTTATTTTGAGTTTTATTTACATTTTTATTCTAATTTTAATGTTCATAATTATTATAAGTAATATTTACAACATTATAAAAATATAAAAATACAATAATAATAAATAAATAATAAATTGAATATTTTAATCAGTACAACTATACAAGGTGGGTCCAAAACTCAACTTTCAAACCGTAGCTCCACCAAATGCGAAACCACCACCATTGGATAGATTATTTTATTCTATATACAATTAAAGGTGAGTATACTGCATTTGGAGTTGTCAGTTGTGAGATACGGGTCTGGGAAGTTGGGATTCTGGATTCTTATTCAGACCATAACTTATTATCTGTACATTATTTTTCTGTGAAATCAATTTTGTATTTTTCTTTATTTTATTATCTACAACTTTCATGTACAAAGTTTCTTTATTTGATGTATAAAAAGTGGAACCAAAAATAGGTCCCAAAATGAATAAAGAATGAATAGAATAATATAGGTATTTGACCCTTATCTCCCCCTACTTTATTCCTGGTCGACCTATTCATCAAGATGCCTAGGTCTCAGGGTTTCGGGTCATAAAATATTTACAATATTTTATTCTTTTTCTTTTCTTTATTTATTCTATAATTTTAGCCTTAATTACAGTATTTTATACACTAATAGGATGCACATGCATGAATGCTATGATGATGATTTTAATGCTATTTACAGGTATATGCTAGGGCTTTTGGTGCCAAAATGATAGAATAAAGATGATGAAATGTGGATTCATCAGCCTCTTGAACGATCTATCAACAAACTGCAAGACCATTCGGCTTGGTCGAAGAGGCCCGAACTCGAACTTGTCGAGTAGGGAAGGTGGAAGGAGATTAATCGAAGATCCGCTATCTAATAGAGTTCGATCAAAAGTCTGATCGAGGATTTCACATCTGACATACGGTGCTCCCGTATCTGATCTCTTGGCCGGGAGTCGATTCTGAATGGCATAACATGTATCCTTGGTCAGTACATGGATCTCAGAACAGTGATTGCGCTGCCTCTTCTTTCTGCAGACAGTGGTTCATTCTTTTAAGCCTTTCTGCGAAGAGGAATGTGCGCCAAGGATTACGAAAGAGTGAGTTGGATCATAAACTTGTCGAGCATCTCTTTCGTCAGATCATTCATTTGGATTTTTTTAGAGTTTCCTTTTTTAGCGCCTTTTCCTAAGCAGAGTGCTTTGGGAAAAGGAATACGTACATCCTTCGGGTTAGTCTGTACAATCAGAGGATCAGAAGAAGTAGAAGCAAATGTTTTTGCAAAATGGGGATTGGCTTTCAATGAAGTATCAGAAAGAGCATGATCTAGATCAACAATCTTTTTATTTCTTTTTCGATTTCTTCTCTTTTGTACATTTTTTGTGATTTTCTATCATTATCACTATTTACAAATAACGATAAAGCATCTATGTCGGCGTTTGGCTCTGGCTGCTCTTCAAACTTGGTGGCTTCAGCACCACCATCTCCATCGTCAAAGGTTGCGGCTTTAACACCGCCATCAATGTCTTCTACATGCTCGCTTGTGTTATCTGAAATATCTTCCTCGAGCCTAGTAGAGTCTCTGCCTTCTGGAATCCTACCGCTCCTAAGAGAGATGAAGTCAGCGTCATCACAGTAAAGATAGTCATCGGAGAATACCTATGATTGGAGGGTAGGCTCTGTCAAATCTACCTGCTCAGACTTTCGCTTCAGGTTGTTTGGGTTGGGTTCTATCTAGGCAGGCAAGGCGGATTTTTCCTTGACGAGATCGGTGACATGGGTTTTGAACTCATCCATTTCTCGCCTAAAAGATGCACGTTGATCAGTGATCAGGTTAGCGAGATACTCTAAAGCTGGGTTATCATGGAAAGGTCCATAAGACCCGGATGAGTCGCCTCAGTGATACTGAGGCTACTGCGGAGCTGGCTGTTGCTGTGTAGGATACAGTAGCTGATGCTGTGGCTGGTAAGTGCTCTGCCTCCACTGAGGTTGCTGATACTGCCGAGGATCGTAATGCTGATGTTGATCTCTATTCTGCCCCATTGGTGCCGGTGGTTGCTATTGGGAAGAGGCACCTCCTGTTGACCAACGGAAACCAGGGTGATCACGACAGATCCCTGGTTGCTTTGGACGGTCGTATCAAATCCCATCGACTTCTGTCAGTGGCTCAAGCGTCTCAGAATAAGCTGGGGGTATTGATGCCAAGGGCTGATCACTCTGATAAACCACTATCTGAGTATCAGATGATGCATCTGCTGTAGTTGCTGGTATGCTGAGGGATGATGAGCAGGTTCAGAATGCACATGGTAGATGTGCTGAACTGGAGGCCTAGGAAGTATGCCTCGGTCTTGCCTACCTGAGTCAGCATGTGATCTCGAAGACCGGTTGGAATCTGTATGTAATTCTTGAAGGCACATAATCTGTGTCTTCAAATCACTCAGGCATCGTTCAAGCTCGTCAATCTTGTCGAGCTTGCCTAGGTTCTGGCACTTTTTCTCAATGATTTCCATTCGATCCAACTTCTGGCAAATGAACCCCATATCAGCTGATGGAGATTCGAGATGAATAGAAACAGTAGAAGATGGATTCCCTTCTATCTGTTCCACTCGGAAATGCTAGTGGTAAGTTGGTGGCTTCGTCTGGTTATATGCTCGAGTCTGAGACATCGTGGAGTAATTCTCAACCCTTTTCTCGTAAATAGCCCAGACTCGATCCTCGTGCATCGAAAAATATGAACCACCATAAGCGGCATTCACCAGTCCCTGTAATTCCGGTGTCAGCCCACCGAAGAATCTCTGTATGAGAGTCAGCTTTGAAAGGTCTTGGTGGGGACACCGATCAATGAGCTCTCTAAAACGATCCCATGCCTCGTGGAACTGCTCGTTTCAGATCATGGTGAAGTTACTGATCATGGCTCTGGCAGCATTCGTTCGACCGAGAGGGTAATACTTGTTCAGATAAGCGGTTCTCGGCTCCTCCCAGGTTGAAACGTATCTCCCTAAGTGTTTCAGCCAGTAGGTTGCTCGATCAACAAGGGAGAAAGGAAATGCGATCAATTTGATCATGTCCTCGTTCACGTGCGCATCATGCACCGTGATACAGATAAGCTCGAACCACTGAAGGTGCAAGTGTGGCTCCTCAGTAGAAATCCCGTGAAACCTTGACAGCAGCTGGATCGTCTGAGGCCGGAACTCAAAGTTCCCGTGGATGATGGGGAGACGGATCCATCGGTGGGTTGTAGTAGCTCCAGGGTTGTAGAGCTATTGCATCATGCGGTTTGGGTCCTCTGGAGGTCTCTCTACTTTATCCTGCAGCTCCCGATCTTTAGGTCCTGGATTCTCAGCTCCAGGCTGGTCTCGTTACGTGCGAAGCTGAGTCAAACTCAGCTCTGACATCATTCATCATTCTACCTTGCTCCCTAATCTGATTCTGTATTGCCTCAAGGGAAGCAAGTAGACCGCTGTTAACCGCATACTGATCTATGACAACTGAAGTGGTCTACGGTCCTTTGCCAGCCATGTCGTCTGGAAAGGAAAAGGAATCTAAATCAGGCTTTGCCAAATCAATACGTAGCTGCTGATGATTATCTGGAGGTGATGATGGTAGAGAATGAGTAGGAAAAGAAATCGATGACGCACTTCCAAGGTGAACGAGAAGGTTCGCGAGAGAGTGGATCATTCAGAGTCGAACGAAGCGATCACCTTCCCATCATATTGAAAGCTTATTGGTGGATCAGATCTCAAAGATTAGACTCGCACTACAAACAAACACAAAACAAACCCTGAGTTCACCAACACAACCCTGGTGATGACCGTAAAAGTTCGGTCGTTTATCTTTTTGGTTTTATGGTTGTTTGGCAAACAACATTCTCTCATATTAGCGATATTAGATAGGTGCCCGAGACTTCGACGTCATACTGTCCCAAGTTCTCACCAGAACTCACCTTGTCTCAGCCAATATGGAAGTAAGTACGGACCGTTTCTGGCTACCCGAGAGCACCCACTGAAGATAAGGTGAATTAAGGCGTGAACTAAGTAGTATTTTGATAGAAGCCCGAACTCTGGCTCTACCTTATGTGTCGTCCCTCTCTTGCTCAATCTGGAGATGATATCTGATATTTATTTTTTGAGGATTGCTCTCCTAAGAAAAGTGGAGTCATTTTTTATGATCAGATAGATTAGCAGTCACTGTTTTAATTTTCGATTTTCACTTTTTTGAATATTTTCAGAGAGAACATCTATGTTTTTGTTTTCGGGATCGGCCCTAGATACAAGCACCTAGATGTCAAATCCTAAGAAAATATCTAAACTAAGCTACGATGCATAGAGAAGGGGAAAACCGTAAAATACCTAACAAGTATCTAACTCGGAAAAGCCGTGGAAAACAGTCGAGAAAAATCGCGATCGAAAAAGCCGTGGTAGGTGCCCTGCTCCCCCAGGAGTACAGTCCAAGTGAAACAGACCCCGAGAAAGATACAAGTCGGGATGCCTTTACGAGGCCCCTTTCTACGACACCTTTTTATATGTTTTTTTTACAAAAATTTACAAAAATTCTAAACTACTCGGCTTCGCGGTTCTCAATTGTGCGGCTCAAGTTGTGCTGCACAAATCAGAAACAAGAAGTCATGAAGTCAGAGAAATAAGATCACGAAAATAAAATCTAATCCTAAGGTCTTCACGATCCGTCCTAGTGCTGCCTCCCCGGCAACAGCGCCATCTGAAAACATCCGATTTGATCTCTGAAAATAAACCTTCCTGCAAAACATAAAAAGTTGTGGTCGTTGCACAACCGAGTTAGGTGTTTTAGAAAATAAATTTGTGTTTCTTATTTATACTCCTAAACAAATGTGTATAGTGGATTTGTACGGAAGTGTCGAACTCAGGGAGGCAAACTGTTGAAACTAGGGAAAACTAGGGTTTTTATTTTCTTTTTAGGGTTTTACTAATTTTTTTAGTTGATTTTAAGTTGAGTTTATAGAGTATACTAATTTTTATGCTTTTTTGATATACCTGGAATAAACATAGGTATCAATATGCAAATTTTGTATTTTCTTTTGAATTTTATAATGTTTATTTTATTTAGACATTTTGTGAATTTTTATGTATTTTAAAAGATTTTTATTTTGATTTAAAATGTGTGATGAGTTTTACCTAAAGGTAGAGTATACCTAAGTGAATAGATTTTATTTAAGGTCTAAGACTTAGAAAGGGATGAATTAATTTTTATTTAATTTTTATTTAATGATTTTTATGAGACTATTTTTATTTGAATTTTTGGAATTTTTATCTATTTATTAAAAATCTTGGAAAGTTATTATTAGTTGTTAAAGAATTAGTTACAAAAGTAGTTATGTATTTTTTTGTTTTTTTATATTTTCTGTATTTTTATTTGGTTTTTAATCGAATTGCAATTTTAAGAAGCTAACAGAGTCCCTGTAAATATCGAAAACCGACAGGACTAATATGCAAAACGTCCAAATCATCACGTTCTCCTGCACGTGCTCCTTCAGCGTAGAGGACCTGCGAGGGTATATATGCAAAATTCGTTCGTCTCACGCGCTTCGCACGCGCGAGCTCTTTCTGTTATGTGCTAACAGCTTTGAGATTGACGCGTGGCTCGCTGGAGCTCGTCCGATGATGCTTGATCAAACATCTCGAATTTGGGTGCGGAACGATGGTCCAGTTACAAACTGGAGCTAAGGTCTCTGATCGAACGTCTTTGGAGGTGTCTCAAGGAACTGGGAAGAAGGCTTCCCCTGATGAACTTCGATCGTCAAATCCAGAGGCTCTCATCGTCAATTTTCTCTTCTGAAGGATCGGGTAGCTTCGACTTGACCTTCCACACAGAATGGGGATCAAACTCGAGGTCTGATGGACCTGATCGACGATCTGGATGCGAGTATTCTCATGAGGTCGTTACAGGTTGTATGACTGATCGAATAGTGTTTATGAATGCGATCTTGTTCCTCGAACTCGCTTGGAAATGTCGCAGAGACATGTGGTCTTCGTGCCGGTGTTGAAGGAGGATCCTGGAGAGGCGATGATGCTCCGATGTGTTGCAGACATGCATGTCTGAGGAAGGCTACTCCTGAAACACAAATCTAACTGAATCGAGGCTTTAGAGCCTCGATTCTAGGTACTGTAGCAGAGGATAGAGTGAATGAAAGAGGCTTATGGATGTGAAGGAAGAGCCTCGAGGCTCTAGCCGTCAGACACAGCCGGAGATGTCCAGATGTGAAAAGGTGGCAGAGAAATGGAAGACGACGATGAAGGTGGAAAATCGGATGGAATCGAACAATTTTGAATCAATTTTTGATTGAAAACAGAATGGAATGGTTGAGAAGAGAATCAGAGGAATTGAGAAGAGAATTGGAATGACAGAGGTAGAAATCTATTGGTAGAAAACTAACCTGGAGATGCAGAAGGTGATCGGAGATGGGTGTTGTTGCCTGGGGAGGAGCTCGGAGAGACTCCTGGGTTATCGCATCTACGTACAGTGACACGGAGGCTTCGTGCGGCAGAGCTGGGCTTCACGCGCACGATAGATCACGTCGGAGAAGAGGCCGGAGGCGGAGGCTGTCACCCTCTCTCTCAACAAAACTCTCCCTCTCCCTCTCACTGTGAATTACACTCGAAAGTGGCTCTGAGTAAAAATGACAGATCCCCACGACCTAGGCCCTATGGGTCTATATATAGAAGTCAGAGGAGGGGGTTCATCGGAGAGAGGAGCTCAAGATTGGTGTTCGTTGACCGAATGAACTGGAGGTTAGAGCAGTTGGAGGAGCTCGGCGGGACCACTGGTCGTTAGGTCAACGATAAATGGTCGGGTGAAGGCTGCCGGAGGCGAGGGCAGGCAGTGCGCGATTCTGAAGAAGGAAGAGGATGAACAGTGCCTGGGCGGGCATTGTTCATCCGTTGAATAGTCAACCGCCCAATTAGGTTTTAAATAAATTAAATTTCTAATAAGTAAAATGAATTAAAAATAGAAATAAATAGGTTATTAATAACTAAATATTTATAAATAATTAACTAAATGTAATAAATATTTTTATGCATTAATTTTTTATAAATAATTTTTATTTAAATTATTAAATAAATATAAGATATGTTTATATAGTTATGATATACCTATATTTGAAGGATTTTAATTTATTATTATATTAAAGATTTAATTTATTCTAAATTAGGAATAAATAAATAAGATAAATAATTAAAAGAATAAAAATTAAAAATTTAAGGAATAAAAATTAAATATGAAATAATGTAAAAGCAGTTGTACTTTTATACCAATATGGTCCGAAAACCCAACTTTTGCATCTTAACTCCGATTTTAACGAAACCACTTTCATTTGATAGATATTTTTATAAAATGAACTTTGAAAGTGAGTACGTTCAATTCAGAGCTCGTATGGCCGAGTTATGCAGTTCGGAAGTTCAGCTTTGCCGCTTTTAGGGTTTGAGTTTTATTGGTATTTATTAATGATTTTTAATAAGTTATATTTTTGTATTTTTCTCCTTATTTTTATAAATTACTCCATATTTTTGTGAAGATTTTCTATGAAGAAAGTATTTACATTTGGAATGATCTTGATGGTTAATAAATTAGGGTTAGCTTTGTACATGGTGCTTAGTTGAGTTATTTATAATCTGATCTAGGTTTTCTTGATTCTTTAATTAATTCTGATCCTTATCTCCCTCTACTTATTTATTTTGTCAACCCAATCAATATTGACATGGTCTCGGGGTTAGGATCAGTCTGTGTATATATATCCTGCCTTCTTTTCTTTTCTTTTCTTTTTATTTTTCTTTTTATCTTTATTCTTTTATTTTGGTAAAAATAAGTGTTAATTATATAATAATAATAATTGTGGTTAGAATATTAATTAGATGGAATTAGTGGATATTTACATGTATTTTACTAAGGATTTTAGCTAAAATGAAAGAATAAAGGCAATGAATCACAAAATCATCATTCCCCTATACTTTACCTTTGCTAGTCCCTTAGCAAACACTTATTCTATAAATAAGTGCAAGCAAAAAGAAAAAGAAAATGAAAATAAAAGAACTTAGAACATGATCATTTCTTTAAACTGGATTTCACTTTATCCAAAAGTTGGAGCCTGGATTCAGACCTTTGGATTAATAATGTGTTGGGACTCTATTAGAATTAGGATTTAAGCCTCGACAGCCCTCAAGTTCCACAAATCCTTATCTAGATCCACCTCAACAGCCAGCTCAGATCCACCCATCCATCATGCAAATTTTCATCTTTGAAAGCAATTTATCTGTGTGTGAAAGATTTTAGCTCTTTTCGCTTAAAGAAGCGAAGGAACCGCCCATACAGCTACACACTCCCATTGGGCCCTTATCCAACAACTCAGTCCTAGAGGAGGGAGGTATTTCCTTCTGAGATCAGGTCGTGATGTGTCCACAATCGAATATAGAAAGAAGATAGGAAGAAATGGAAGAGAACTGGAGTGTGATCGGTGTAATCACATCTCCTGTGAAGCCTGACCAGTTTAGCCAAGTCTCCACGAAGACATGCAGGCTTTTCTGAAGCTCGGACCATAGTGGTCGTTTTTGATGTTTGATGTATTGGCTTCTTTTTGGTAGAAATAATTGTTGCACTGCATAGGTCTTTTGTGCACCGACGGATATAGCATCTTTTCATTCTGCCCATTTTTTGGGGTCTTAGAAAAAATTGTGCCAGTAGATCCTTCCCTCATCCGAAGCTTTATTTCAACCCCAATCTATCATGTCTTTAGACATCATCACCGCCAGACAAGGATGGAAACGCACCACCGAAATGGATTGCCCTTCGCAGCCCCAGGCATATCGAGCTATGTGCAAAGTGCATGAGTTCAAAATTGGTTCAAATGGAGAAGAGTTCAACAGATGACACCAGGTGTCCTACTTAGGCACTTTTCAAGTGAATTCCGAACATGGTCTCATGGAACCCAAAGAATTAAGTCTACAAGACCTGAAGAGTCTCAATTCCCATTCCTAATATAGTCCCTTTAGAATTAAGTGGATTAAGGCCTAAACCAAGCTTCAACTTTCAGACTTAGATCCGTTTGGTTCAAGAATCAAACTTGTTCTGAAAAATGCTAATTAATGCAACACTTTTTTATGAGGTAAAATTTTCGGCTTAAATGATTTTAGTGGATTTTAAAGAGTTTTGTAAATTTTTATTAGATTTTAAAACTTTTCAATTTTTAGGGTTTTTTTGTAAAAGTTAGTGGATTAATTCTATTTACACAAATTTTACATGGATTTTGTAAATTTTATAAATAAATTATACAAGTTTTATATACAAAACTATATAGCTTTTATACAAAACTTTTATAAGGATTTTATTTTTAAAATTTTTAAGGATTTTATCAAAGAATTTTAAGGATTTTTACGATTTTCTTGCGTCTTTTAAAAACCCAAAATATACACCCATACTTTTAAGAAGTCTTATTATTAAAAATATAAAAAAATACGAGTTATGGCTTCTAAAGTATATATAGTGTGTATATATATATACGACACCCCCTATACTTAGCATGAACTATGTCCTCATAGTGACCAAAGAAGCAATAAAAGAAGACATAACTCGGGCTAAGTATAGATCGGTGAAAAGAATCTATACTACAATGACTCAATGAATAACAAATGAATGAATAGAAGTCGATCATCTCCTCTATACTTAGGATCAAGAAATCCTAAGGATAGCATACTCAAAATCGAAGATGATCAAGGTCAAGAGAATGTACATACTCAACGCTCGGCTTGTCCCCCCTATACTTAGGGTAAAATATCCCTAAGTATAGAGACAAAAATCAAAAGGTGAGGGACAAGCGAGGGAGCAGACGCTACAAAAACCGACGACAATCAAAAGGCGGTATGAGCGAGATTACCCCCCCCATACTTAGGGTAAAGCATACCCTAAGTATAAGCAACAACAGAGGTAATCGAACAGGACGATACAAACAACAACACAGTGTCTACACCCCCCCTATATTTAGGATAAAGCACATCCTAAGTATAGCAAAGCTAGATAAACCTAAGGGTATAAGACAATCGGAAGGGAAAGAGTAAAATCAAAAATATATACAAGATCTGGTAAATCAGGTATGAGATGCATAGTCTAAGAGTGAAAAGATCATCTCATACAAAATGGATTGGGGAAACCTCAACGGTCGGTGGTTCATGATTGAGAAAGGGTTTTAATCGCTGACCACTGACTCGAAAGGTGGATTCAGATGACAACTCAGATATATCGATACTACCGTTGGCGTACACCTTTCTGACAATGTACAAGCCTTTCCATTTACTCTGAAGTTTCCTTGGAAATAATTTCAATCTCGCATCGAATAGCCAAACTTTCTGATCGGGCTCAAACTGCTTGTGGCTGATGTGAGAATCATGTCATTCTTTCATCCGCTCCTTGTAATGTAGGCTACTCGTGAAGGCTTGATCTCTCATCTCTTCCAGGGCTTCCAGTTCTGTTTGCCTCTGATCTTTGAATCATCTAAGCCAAAGATTACTTCTTTCACTGCCCACAAGGATTTGTGCTTGATCTCGACAGGTAAGTGGCATGGCTTGCCATAAACGAGACGAAAGGGAGACATGCCCAATGGAGTCTTGAAGGATGTTCTACAGGCCTAAAGAACCGAGTCCAAAAGCTGTGACCAATCCTTTCGGTCTGTGCGAACAACCTTCTGCAAAATCGTCTTGATCTTCCTATTCGAAACTTCGGCTAGACCATTTGTTTGAGGATGATACGGAGTAGCAATCCGATGATCTATACCAAACTCGTTAACAAGTGCTCTTACCTTGTTGTTGATGAAGTGGCTACTCCCATCTGAGATCAGAATGCGAGGGACCCTGAACCGCGTAATGATGTGCTTTCTCAGGAACTTGCAAATCGTGTTCGCATCCGCGGCTTGGGCAAGAATAACCTCTACCCAATGACTCACATAATCCACAGCTAAAAGGATATACTCGAACCCCTGACTTTTCGGAAATGGGCCCATAAAGTCGATACCCCATGCATCAAACAATTCACAGAAGTGAATCGGCTGCATCGGCATCATATCTCTATGTCCATAACTACCCATCTTTTGGCAGTCAGTACATCTCTTTACGAATGCATGAGCATCTGCAACGAGCGTAGGCCACCAAAAGCCTGATTGGAGTACCTTTTGTGCTGTCCTCTTCCTTGAATGGTGTCCTCCAGCTTCTAATCGATGACAATACATGAGGACACTTTGGTATTCCTCTTGAGGAATACACCATCGCTAGATGGAATCCACTCCTTCATGATAAAGGACTGGATCCTCCAATGGTAAAACTTGGCTTTCGCGAGGAAAGTTTCAAGTCTCTGTCTGGACCAACCTTGTGGAACTTTCTTAGTAACAAGAAAGTTCACAATGTCGGCATACCATGGCAGCGAAGCGACAGCAAGAATCGCCTCGTCGGGTAAGGTCTCAGTGATTGGTGCATCGAACTCAGCAGGCTCAGGTATTTATAACCGGGAGAGGTGATCTGCCACCACATTCTTAACTCCAGGCTTATCCTTGATTACGATATCAAACTCCTGGAGTAGAAGGATCCATCTGGTCAGACGCAGCTTCGAATTCTTCTTGTCCATTAAGTATCCGATGGCGGTGTGATCAGTGAAGATTGTGACTTTTGAGCCTAAGATGTGGGACCTAAATTTTTCTGAAGCAAATACTACGGCTAGCATTTCTTTCTCTGTAACCGTGTAATTCTGCTACGCGGAATCCAAAGTCTTGCTAGCGTAGTGTATGGCGAATGGATGGCCATCCCTCCTCTGTCCCAACACAGCCCCAATGGCAAAATCGGAGGCGTCCATCATGATCTCGAATGGGAGAGACCAATCGGGTGGCTGAAGGACAGGAGCCTCTACAACCATGTTCTTGAGAGTGTCATACACCGAAAGACGCTTATCATCAACTATAAACTTGGTGTCTTTCACCAGAAGATCAGACAACGGTCGCACAATTTTGTTGAAGTCTCGTATGAAACGTCGGTAGAAACCGACATGCACGAGGAATGACCGTAGCTGTTTCAGATTGGATGGTGGATTGAGTTTCTTTATGATATCCACCTTGGCCGGGTCCACCTCCATGCCCCAGTTGGAGATGATGTAACCAAGGACCATCCCCTGAGTCATCATGAAATGACTCTTCTCCCAAGAAAGCACGAGGTTAACCTCCGTGCACCTCTGAAGCATGCGATCTAGGCTAGAAAGGCAAGAATCGAAATCATCGCCATAGAACGAGAAATCATCCATGAAGACCTCCAAGATATCTCCCACCATGTCCGTGAATATCGAGAGCATGCACCTCTGGAATGTAGCCGGAGCATTACATAATCCAAAGGGCATCCGTTTGAAAGCATACCTTCCGAACGGACAGGTGAATGTTGTCTTTTCTTGATCTTCTGGAGCAATGGACACTTGGTTATATCCCGAGTATCTGTCGAGAAAGCAATAATGGCTCTTTCCGGCTAAGCGTTCGATGATCTGATCGATGAACAGTAGCTAGAAGTGATCCTTCTTGGTCGCCTGATTCAAGCGTTTGTAGTCTACACAGACACACCAAGAAGTCGGTACTCAAGTAGCGATCTTCTCTCCGTCCTCGTTGATCACTATGGTCATACCCATCTTCTTGGGTACCACATGCAAAGGATTAACCCATTTCGAGTTGGAGATGGGATAGATAAAATCGGCGCTCCACCACTTGGATATTTCCTTCAGAACCACCTCTCGAAGATTCGGGTTCAGCCTGCGTTGAAACTCACGAGATGGCTTGGTGTCATCCTCGAGAAAGATGTGGTGGGAGCATAGAGCCAGACTAATCCCATGGAGATCGGCTACTGACCACCCGATCGCCTTGCGGTTCTTTTCAAGAATCGCCATCAGACGTGATTCTTGATCTTCGGTCAGATTGGAAGAGATGATGACCGGAAGTATTTTAGATTCACCCGCAAGGAATCGATATTTCATGTTCTGAGATAAAGGTTTAAGCTCAGGGGGAGAACGAGCAGGGAGGGTGGGTTTGATTGGAGCCTGAGTGTAGGCTGCTAGATTGAGATGTGCGAGCTTTGCCTTCTCTGACTCAGAAAGATCTGGAGATGGTTAGATATTCTGTTCTGATTCGGTCTCCATGCTGGTTGTAGGCTCTGTAGATGGAGTCTGAAGTGATAAGAATTCGGCGAAGCACTGCCAATCAGCATCGTCAGAATTGGAATGATCTGCGGATGACTGACAACTATGAGTGTTCACTTTTGACTTGGAGGGATAAAAAATGTCTGAATGATCTGAAAAAATCTCAGAATCATCCCCATCAGGAATTTTGATGTTCAGTTCTAGGATTGTGCTCTCCAATCTCCCATCTTTGGATATCTAAATCTCGGCTTCAATTGAAGGTGGAATGAAAGATTGGGTACTAGGTTCGTCCCAGACAGCCTCATCATCGATTTGTATGAAGTCACAATCCTGATGACTGTCGGGCTCGTCATCAGATGCTCGCTCTGATCTAGCTGATCTGGAGTTCTGGTCTTGGATTGTCTCTATATGTATACTTTCACCCTGGACGCGAAAGTATACCTTCCCGGTACCATAATCGGAAACGGCCTTTGCTATAGCTAGAAAAGGGCATCCTAACATGATCGGGTATCGGTCACAAACTCAGGGACCGCCATGTCCAACAAGACGAAGTCCACAGGGAATTGTAAGCCCTGAATGGTGACGATAACGTCTTCGATTAAACCCTTAGGCCTCTTGACCGATCTATCAGCAAACTGCAAGACCGTTTGGCTTGGTCGAAGATGCCCGAACTCGAACTTGTCGAGTAGGGAAGATGAAAGGAGATTAATCGAAGATCCGCTATCTAATAGAGTTCGATCAAAAGTCTGATCGAGGATTTCACATCTGACATACGGTGCTCCCGTATCTGATCTCTTGGTCGGGAGTCAATTCTGAATGGCATAACATGTATCCTTGGTCAACACATGGATCTCAGAACAGTGATTGCACTGCCTCTTCTTTCTGCGGACAGTGGTTCGTTCTTTTAAGCCTTTCTGCAGAAGAGAAATGTGTACCAAGGCTTCCAAAAGAGTGAGTTCAATCGTAAACTTGTCAAGCATCTCTTTCGTCAGATCATTCATTTGGATTTTTTTAGAGTTTTCTTTTTTAGCGCCAATTCCTAAGCAGAGTGCTTTGGGGAAAGGAATTTGTACATCCTCCGGGTTAGTCTGTACAATTGGAGGATCAGAAGAGTAGAAGCAAATGTTTTTGCAAAATGGGGACTGGCTTTCGGTGAAGTATCAGAAAGAGGATGATCTAGATCAACAATCTTTTTATTTCTTTTTCGATTTCTTCTCTTTTGTATATTTTTTTGTGATTTTCTATCATCATCACTATTTACAAAGAACGATAAAGCAGCTATGTCGGCGTTTGGCTCTGGCTGCTCTTCAGATTTGGTGGCTTCAGCACCACCATCCCCATCGTCAAAGGTTGCGACTTCAGCACCGCCATCAGTGTCTTCTACAAGCTCGCTTGTGTTATCTGAAATATCTTCCCCGAGCCTAGTAGAGTCTCCGCCTACTGGAATCCTACCGCTCCTAAGAGTGATGAAGTCAGTGTCATCACAGTAAAGATAGTCATCGGAGAATACCTGTGATTGGAGGGTAGGATCAGTCAAATCTACCTACTTAGACTTTCGCTTCAGGTTGTTTGTGTTGGGTTCTATTTGGGCAGGAAAAGCGGATTTCCCCTTGACGAAATAGGTGACATGGGTTTTGAACTCATCCATTTCTTGCCTAAAAGATGCATGTTGATCAGTGATCAAGTTAGCGAGATACTCTAAAGCTGGGTTATCATGGAAAGGTCTATGAGACCCAGATGAGTCGCCTCGGTGATACTGAGGCTGCTGCGGAGCTGACTGCTGCTGTGGAGGATACTGTTGCTGATGCTGAGGTTGGTAAGTGCTCTACCTCCACTGAGGTTGCTGATACTGCCGAGGACCATAATGTTGCTGTTGATCTCTATTCTGCCCCATTGGTGCCTGCGGTTGCTGCTGGGAAGAGGCACCTCCTGTCGACCAACGGAAACCAGGGTGATCACGACAGATCCCTGGTTGTTGTGGATGATCGTACCAATTCCCATCGACTTCTGTCAGTGGCTCAGGCATCTCAGAATAAGCTGGGGGTATAGATGCCAAGGGCTGATCACTCTGATAAACCACTATCTGAGTATCAAATGATGTGTCTGGTGTAGTTGTTGGTATGCTGAGGGATGATGAGGAGGTTCAGAATGCACATGGTAGACGTGCTTAACTGGAGGCCTAGGAAGTATGCCTCGGTCTCGGCTACCTGGGTCAGCATGTGATCTCGAAGACCGGTTGGAATCTATATGTAATTCTTGAAGGCACATAATCTGTGTCTTCATATCACTCAGGCATTGTTCAAGCTCGTCAATCTTGTCGAGCTTGTCTAGGTTCTGGCACTTTTTCTCAATGATTTCCATTCGATCCAACTTCTTGCAAATGATCTCCATATTAGCTAATGGAGATTCAAGAGGAATAGAAATAGAAGAAGATGGATTCCCTTCTATCTGTTCCACTCAGAAATGCAGGTGGTAAGTTTGTGGCTTCGTCTGGTTATATGCTTGAGTCTGAGACATCGTGGTGTAATTCTAAGCCATTTTCTCGTAAATAGCCCAGACTCGATCCTCATGCATCGAAAAATATGAACCACCATAAGCGGCATTCACCAGTCCCTGTAATTCCGATGTCAGCCCACCGAAGAAGCTATGTACGAGAGTCGGCTTCAAAAGGTCGTGGTGGGGACACCGATCAATGAGCTCTCTGAAACGATCCCATGCCTCGTGGAACTGCTCGTTCCTGATCATGGTGAAGTTACTGATCATGGCTCTAGCAACATTCGTTCGTCCGAGAGGGTAATACTTATTCAGATAAGCGGTTCTCAGCTCCTCCCAGGTCGAAATGTATCTCCCTAAGTGTTTCAGCAAGTAGGTTGCTCGATCAACAAGGGAGAAAGGAAACTCGATCAATTTGATCATGTCCTCGTTCACGTGCGCATCATGCACCGTACTACAGATAAGCTCGAACCCCCTGAAGGTGCAAGTGCGGCTCTTCAGTAGAAAGCCTGTGAAACTTTGGCAGCAGTTGGATCGTCTGAGGCTGGAACTCGAAGTTCCCGTGGATGACGGGGAGACGGATCCATCGGTGGGTTGTAGTAGCTCCAGGGCTGTAGAGTTGATGCATTGTGCGGTTTGGGTCCTCTGGAGGTCTCCCTGCTTCATCTTGCGGCTCCCGATCCTCAGGTCTTAGATTCTTAGCTGCAGGCTGGTCTCGTTGCTGTGAAGCTGAGTCAGCTCAGCTCTGACATCATTCATCATTCTACCTTGCTCCCTAATCTGATTCTAAATTGCCTCAAGGGAAGAAAGTAGACCGCTGTTAATCGCAGCCTGATCTATGACAACTGAAGTGGTCTGCGGTCCTTTGCCGACCATGTCGTTTAGAAAGGAAAAGGAATCTAAATCAGGCTTTGCCAAATCAATATGTAGCTGTTGATGATTATCTGGAGATGATGATGGTAGAGAATGAGTAGGAAAAGAAATCGACGACGAACTTCCAAGGTGAGAGACACGCTTGGAAGGAACAGCTCGAGTGGATTTCGGTTTGGAATGAGAGTCATCCCGAACCGATCTAGGTGAACATGAAGGTTCGTGAGAGAGTGGATCGTTCAGAGTCAAACAGAGCGATCACCTTTCCATCATATTGAAAGATTATTGGTTGATCAGATCTCGAAGATTAGACTCGCACTGCAAATAAACACAAAACAAACCCCGAGTTCACCAACACAACCCTGGTGATGACCGTAAAAGTTCGGTCGTTTATCTTTTCGGTTTTATGGTTGTTTGGCAAACAACGTTCTCTCATATTAGCGAGATTAGTTAGGTGCCCGAGACTTCCACATCGTACTGTCCCGAGTTCTCACCAGAACTCACCTAGTCTCATCCAGTATGGAAGTAAGTACGGACCGTTTTCAGCTACCCGAGAGCACCCACTGAAGATAAGGTGAATTAATGCATGAACTAAGAAGTATTCCGATAGAAGCCCGGACTCTGGCTCTACCTTATGTGTCGTCCCTCTCTCTCTCAGTCTGGAGATGGTATCTGATATGTAATTTTCGGGGATTGCTCTCCCAAGAAAAGTGGAGTCGTTACGTTTATTTTATGATCAGATAGATTAGCAGTCACTATTTTAATTTTCGATTTTCACTTTTTTTGAATATTTTCAGAGAGAACGTCTAACGTGTTTTTGTTTTCGGGATCGGCCCTAGATATAAGCACCTATGTGTCGAATCCTAAGCAAATATCTAAACTAAGCTACGATGCATAGAGAAGGGGAAAACCGTAAAATACCTAACAAGTTTCTAACTCGGAAAAGCTGCGGAAAACCGTCGAGCAAAATCGCGATCGAAAAAGCCACGGTGGGTGCCCTGCTCCCCCAGGAGTACAGCCCTGGTGAAACAGACCCCGAGAAAGATACAAGTCGGGATGTCTTTACGAGGCCCCTTTCTACGATACCTTTTTATATGTTTTTTTAAAAAATTTACAAAATTCTAAACTACTCGGCTTCGCGGTTCTCAATCGTACGACTCAAGTTGTGCTGCACAAATAAAAAACAAGAAGTCGTGAAGTCAGAGAAATAAGATCGCAAAAATAAAATCTAATCCTAAGGTCTTCGCGATCCGTCCTAGCGCTGCCTCCCCGGCAACGGCGTCATCTGAAAACATCCGATTCGATCTATGAAAATAAACCTTCCTACAAAACAGAAAAAGTTGCGATCGTTGCACAATCGAGTCAGGCATTTTAGAAAATAAATTTGTGTATCTTATTTATACTTCTAAACAAATGTGTATAGTGGATTCATACGGGAGTGTCGAACTCAGGGAGGCAAATTGTTGAAACTAGGGAAAACTAGGGTATTTATTTTCTTTTTTAGGGTTTTACTAATTTTTTTAGTTGATTTTAAGTTGAGTTTATGGAGTATACTAATTTTTATGTTGTTTTGATATACCTGGAATAAACATAGGTATCTATATGCAATTTTGGATTTTCTTTTGAATTTTATGATGCTTATTTTATTTTAGACATTTTGTGAATTTTTATGTATTTTAAAATAATTTTTAAAATTTTTTATTTTGATTTAAAATGTGTGATGAGTTTTATCTAAAGGTAGAGTATACCTAAGTGAATAGATTTTATTTAAGGTCAAATTAAGATTTAGAAAGGGATGAATTAATTTTTATTTAATTTTTTTTAATGACTTTTATGAGACTATTTTTATTTGAATTTTTGGAATTTTTATCTATTTATTAAAAATCTTGGAAAGTTGTTATTAGTTGTTAAAGAATTAGTTACAAAAGTAGTTATATATTTTTTTTATATTTTTCTGTATTTTTATTTGGTTTTTAATCGAAATGCAATTTTTAAGAAGCTAACAGGGTCCCTGTAAATATCAAAAACCGACAGGATTGAAATGCAAAACATCCAAATCATCACGTTCTCCTGCACGTGCACCTTCAACGTAGAGGACCTGCAAGGGTATATATGCAAAATTCGTTCGTCTCACGCGCTTCGCACGCGCGAGCTGTTTCAGTTATTCGCTAACAGCTCTGAGATTGACGCGTGGCTCGCTGGAGCTCGTCCGATGATGCTTGATCAAACATCTCAAATTTGGGTGCGGAACGATGGTCCAGATACAAACTGGAGCTAAGGTCTCTGATCGAACGTCTTTGGAGGTATCTCAAGGAACTGGGAAGAAGGCCTCCCCCTGATGAACTTCGATCGTCAAATCCGAAGGCTCTCATCGTCAGTTTTCTCTTCTGAAGGCTCTGGTAGCTTCGACTCGACCTTCCGCATAGAATGGGGATCAAACTCGAGGTCTGATGGACCTGATCGATGATATGGACGTGAGTATTCTCCTGAGGTCGTTACAGGTTGTGTGACCGATCGAATCGCATTTATGCATGCGATCCTGTTCCTCGAAGTTGCTTGGAAATGTCGCAGAGACGTGTGGTCTTTGTGCAGATGTTGAAGGAGGATCCTGGAGAGGCGATGATGCTCCGATGTGTTGTAGACATGCATGTCTGAGGAAGGCTACTCCTGAAACACAAATCTAACTGAATCGAGGCTTCAGAGCCTCGATTCTAGGTACTGTAGCAGAGGATGGAGTGAATGAAAGAGGCTTATGGATGTGAATGAAGAGCCTCGAGGTTCTAGCCGTCGGACATGGCCGGAGATGTCCAGATGTGAAAAGGAGGCGGAGAAATGGAAGACGACGATGAAGGTGGGAAATCGGATGGGAATCGAACAATTTTGAATTAATTTTTGATTGAAAACAGAATGGAATGGTTGAGAAGAGAATCTGAGGAATTGAGAAGAGAGTTGGAATGACAGAGGCAGAAATCTATTGGTAGAAAACTAACCTGGAGATGCAGAAGGTGATCGGAGATGGGTGTTGTCGTCTGGGGAGGAGTTGGGAGAGACTCCTGGGTTATCGCCTCTACGTACAACGACATGGAGGCTTCGTGCGGCAGAGCTGGGCTTCACGCGCACGATAGATCACGCCGGAGAAGAGGCCGGAGGCGGAGGCTGCCACCCTCTCTCTCAACGAAACTCTCTCTCTCTCCCTCTCACTGTGAACTGCATGCGAAAGTGGCTCTGAGTAAAAATGACGGATCCCCACGGCCTGGGCCCTATGGGTATATATATAGAAGTTAGAGGAGGGGGTTCATCGGAGAGAGGAGCTCAAGATTGGTGTTCGTTGACCGAATGAACTGGAGGTTAGAGCAGTTGGAGGAGCTCGGCAGGACCACTGGTCGTTAGGACAATGATAAACGATCGGGCGAAGGCTACCGGAGGTGAGGGCAGGCAGCACGCAATTCTGAAGAAGGAAGAGGATGAACAATGCTTGGGCGGGCACTGTTCATCCGTTGAATAGTCAACCGCCCAATTAGGTTTTAAATAAATTAAATTTCTAATAAGTAAAATTAATTAAAAATAGAAATAAATAGGTTATTAATAATTAAATATTTTTAAATAATTAATTAAATGTAATAAATATTTTTATGCATTAATTTTATAGATAATTTTTATTTAAATTATTAAATAAATATAAGACATGTTTATATAGTTATGATATACCTATATTTGAGGAATTTTAATTTATTATTATATTAAATATTTAATTTATATTAAATTAGGAATAAATAAATAGGATAAATAATTAAAAAAATAAAATTTAAAATTTTAAGGAATAAAAATTAAATCTGAAATAATGTAAAAGCGGTTGTACATGTATACCAATATGGTCCCAATACCCAACTTTTGCGTCTTAACTCTGATTTTAACGAAACCACTTTCATTTGATAGATATTTTTTTTAAAATGAACTTTGAAAGTGAGTACGTTCAATTCAGAGCTCGTATGGCTGAGTTATGCAGTTCGGAAGTTCAGCTTTGCGGCTTTTAGGGTTTGAGTTTATTGGTATTTATTAATGATTTTCAATAAGTTATATTTTTGTATTTTTCTCCTTATTTTTATAAATTACTCCATATTTTTGTGAAGATTTTCTATGAAGAAAGTATTTACATTTGGAATGATCTTGATGGTTAATAAATTAGGGTTAGCTTTGTACATGGTGCTTAGTTGAGTTATTTATAATCTGATCTAGGTTTTCTTGATTCTTTAATTAATTTTGATCCTTATCTCCCTCTACTTATTTATTTTGTCAACTCAGTCAATATTGACCTGGTCTCGGGGTTAGGATCAGTCTGTGTGTATATATATATATATATCCGGCCTTCTTTTCTTTTCTTTTTATTTTTCTTTTTATCTTTATTCTTTTATTTTGGTAAAAATAAGTAATAATTGTGGTTAGAATGTTAATTAGATGGAATTAGTGGATATTACATGTATTTTACCAAGGATTTTAGCCAAAATGAAATAATAAAGGCGATGAATCACGGATTCGTCGACTCCTTGAGTGAAACATGGAATTCTCTTCGAATGTATCATTCCTACTAATAATAATTCTATGCTAAGAAGGGGACCAAATTTTGTACCCTTTACTCCTGCACCATAGCATGTAAACACTTTTTTCTTTTTTCCTTGGTTCTAGCTTTCCTTTACTAATATGGAAATAGACAACACAATTAAAGACTTGTAAAAAATAATAACTAGCATGATTACCAGACCATACATCCATCTGTGTCTTATAGTCAATAGCGGAGGTTGGATTCTGATTCCCCAAATAATAAGCTATATTCACATCTTTAGCCCATAATGCTCTACCAAGTCCATCAATATAGATCATGCACCTTACTCTCAACAGAAGTGTCCTATTCATTTATTCTGCAACTCCATTCTGCTATGGTGTATCTTTGATGGTGTGGTGTCTCTCAACATCCTGTTACTTTTATAACTCATTTTCTATACGTAGGCACTTTACCTTATTAGAAGTCTGGTTTTTCTTTAAGATCTTCCACTGCTTGAAGGTCTGAAATGCATTGCTCTCGTACTTCTCATGAACATCTTGCACCTCCCAAAGATGGGACCTGAGAAGGGATCCAACAATCATCATGGATGTAATAAAGCGTCTCCTTTGTCCTGTGAATAGCTTTACTTAATTACTTCTTGTGTTGTTTACCAAACACGCAATGCTCACAAAACTCCAGCTTGTATCCCTTAAGATGAGACCTTTCGGAGTGAGGATATTCATCCCCATCTGATTCATGTGCCCTAGTCGCATATGCCACAATTATGACTCCTATCTCACAGATTGTGATGCCACTGCAATAGAACCCATAATTGTAGACCCATGCATGATGTATATGGCCTTCTGCATGTTGCCATTCATGACAATTGTCCTGATTTTGGAAACCTGCATAACTCCACCTTCAACGGTATACCTATATCCTTTAGTGTCCAAAACTCTAAGGGATATCATGTTCTTTCTCAGATCAAGAACATGGTGGACTTATGCAACCATCCTCACGACTTCATCATGCATCTTGATCTTCACACAGTCAATCCCATAATCTTGTACGCTGCATCCATTCCATATGTCGACATTTCCATCATATATCTTCTTGTAGATGCAAATCAATCTTAATTGGGAGTCATATAGTAAGAACAACATGAATCAAGAATCCATGCGTTATTTGTCATCTTCTTATCTTTGATGGTGAGAACCATATCATCTTCATAATATGCACCTTCTGAGCCAATTACAACAATTGTGCCTATCCCTTTCTTCTTCAAGCGGTCTTTCTTCCAATATCTGGATTATTTATAATTGTAGATGTCCTTAGAATTGTGATTCTTCGACTTGGACTTCTACTTTCGTTCTTCGCATAGCCAAAATTGACATGACTCTTTTCATGAGCTATAACCAAACCAGCAACGTTAGATTCCTACTTTCTGGTAGTAATATGTCAAAGTTCATGCATATGTAGACTCGCACAAACTACCTCAAGGGTTATCGATATTCTTTCCACAATAAAATGACACAAAATTCTCATATGATAGTGAAAGAGAAACAAAAAAATCAAAGCAACATCCTTATCTTCAATCTTAACATCTACGTTTCTCAAATCCATCAACAATGTATTTAAACGATCTAGATGTTCTTTGAGAGATGTGCCTTCCTGTATGCGGAGAGAGAACAAATGTTGCTTCAACAACAAATTGTTATTTGGAGTTTTCGTCATGTAAAGACTCTCGAGTCTCAACAACAAACTGGGTGCAGAATCCTCATCGACAACCTCCGCGATAATTTCATCTGCTAAACACAACATGATTGTCACGAGTGCCTTATCTTCCTACACCATATACTCGGAGGGTTCGAATGCCTTCGCTCGCTCCTAGTCCAACAGTGCCCATATGCCCTATTGTTTCAGTAGGATACACATCTTGTTTTATCATAAATCGAATATGTTCCTCCATGTGAACTTTTCGAGACAATGACGTTCGATTTTCACTATGTGGAGAAGAAGAAAATACATAGGATACAGAGAATCCTAACCCTAAGGAGTTGCTATTCTACTCCCGTACAAAATGGATCTCAAAATCAATGAGAACCCTGTACTGGTAGGGTATGGTGGCACGAGAGGGGCATCGGACGATTCTTCAACGTGGATTATATGGTTAATATTCAAGGCATATCAACAGTCTCGCATCAAGATTTTACAAATATTATCAGAGCGAGTTCCCTTCAATAGTGGGAGGGATTACCCATGAGGTTGACCCACCCATATAAAGAAATAGGAGGAAAATGCTACCATAACATACAACCGAACCTAGAAATAAGTGATGAGTTTTATAACAATGAGGTTGTTGTGACTATGTGGAGCATGTTGTAATGCCGTAAACATAGTCTCACATATAATACTCAAAGAATGAGAGTAAATTCTAAATGTTGAGAGGTAATAAGCATTTTAGACGGTTGTCTATGAGTTCATTTGACCCAGCACAATAAGGTGTTAGGCTCAATTTTCCTCGATAGTGGTCTAGATCTAGGTTCGAGACATTAAAAAAAGGATTTTTTCTTTATATAAAGTTTATCCTATTTTAAAACTTATAACATATTGATTCAATGGATTATATAAATATATTTTTCACGTATATATTTCATTCAATATAACCATATATAGATTTATAAAAACTTATTTTCTAATTCAACCTTATGGTCAAATTCCTATTATCAATAAATTGTCTATACAAAATACGTATAAAAGATAATCTATCTGTTCTAGGTTTTTAAAAATACCCACAAGCAAATAGTGTATTCATGCTATTTTGAAAACATCTTCATGTAATAAATTTAATTAAGTTGAAATTTAATAAAAAAGTATATTTACTTTATTTAATGAAATAAAAGTTGTATTATTAAAATTATAATGTAAAAAAGTTAGACATTTGAATCCACTCTATCTATATAGATTCGTTATCCATGAATACATGGATTTTTATTCACATTTCGAATTCATGTGTAAACAAAGAGTAAATGGTAGATGTATAAAAGATATAAAAATTTTCTCTACGGTCTAAAAAAGTGACATGCATATAATAAAGGGATTTTCATATCCATAACCTTTAGTAATTTTGTAATAACATTCATAACCCTGCATAATCATGAATTACGCTTACGACCCTGAATAAGTGTGCCGTCTTACACCCATAACATTCCCGTTACTTTACTTCATTAACTCAACCAGATGATTGAGTTAATCTAACCCATCAACGATCTAACGGCTGAAATAACTTAAATAAAAAATAGTATCCCATAGGGTGGCAGTGGATTTAGCTTCGAGCAGGGGATAAGAGGGGCTTTGCTCGAGCGGCGAGGTCGACGGGGGAGGGGGGCTTGGACGGGAGAGCTTCTAGCATGGGATATCGGCTGGGTCTCGACGGGTCGAGCAGGGGATATCGGCTGGGTCTGGAGAGGTTCCGTATGGGGGCTTGGAGTTGGAGGTAGGGGATCAGCTGGGTCTGGAGAGGTTCCGCACGCGGGGGGGGGGGGGGGGGTGGCTTTACTGTAGCGGCGAGGTCGATGGGGGAGGGGTGGTGCTTTGCTTGCAGAGAGAGGTCGCCATGATTCGCTTAGGCGGA